>CATNEM010000285.1:280000-290000 GCA_950096795.1 Macrostomum cliftonense | reverse complement strand
AGGGCAATCAGCATTTACCTAGCAGCTAATTTACGTTGAACCAACTCGCACAGCAAAGTTTCCGCAGTTTCCTGAGCGGCCGACCCACCGCTTCCAGCGGCACTGCCTGACGGCATAGCGGGCGAAATGCAGCTCAAATTTAGGCTATAAATCATACTGCCGCCTGTATCTCCTGGCTGCTGGGTGCTGGTTAGCCATTTCGGTTGCACTTTCTGCGATTGTTGCAGTTGCTGGGTGGCCAACGGTTGCTGCTGCTGCTCGACCGGCACGGCGAGCATGTCGAGACGCGATCGAATCTCCACTAGAAAATCGACGGCCAAATCCGCTTCCGGCGGCGGATTATCCAATAGGAAGCGTAGTAGCACCGGAATAGACAGGCAATTGCGAGCTGAGGCTAATAATTGCATAGCAACTCTGCGAAACTCAGCTAATTGATGCTCGTTCAACGGTAGCAAGGTGAGACAGTCGAACAATGCCGGGGTTAGCGGGGCAGCCGAGGCGCCGGTTGAATTGTCGAACTTGTCGTCCAATTGCGAGGCCGACACTAGCAGAGCGCGAAATCTCTGGCAGAGGCTGTCGCCAGCCAGGGTGAACAGCTCCGGCAGTAGGGCGATCGTGTCGCGTTTAGCTTCTAAAGATGCCGCTTCAATAACATCGAATAGGACAGATTCAATGCGATTGGAGGCCTCATCGGCTAGAGGCAGGTAGCGGAACTGGCTTAGGAGAAGTTTCGTGTAGTTTACCTGATTTGAGTGTTTCAAAAATTGGAACAGTAAATGAAATCTACAGCTGGAACAAAGGTCAAACCAATCGTTATAGCTAATAGTTATCGTTAGCACCCAAAGTCACACTTATTGGTCACACCTATTGTCACACCAATCGTCCTAACTGTTTTTAAACCAATGTTCACACTTTTTTTCACACCAACGGTCACGCCTATTGTCACACCAATCGTCCTAACTGTTTTTAAACCAATGTTCACACTTTTTTTCACACCAACGGTCACGCCTATTGTCACACCAATGGCCACGCCTATTGTCACACGAATCGTCACACCGATTGTCACACCAATGGTCACACCTATTGTCACATCCATTGTCGCACGAATCGTCACGCCTATTGACACACCCATTGTCCCACCAATGGTCACACGAATCGTCACACCTATTGTCAAATCAATAACCACCTACCTGTTCGTACAAATAATCACATCGATTGTCTCGCATGTCGTCGAAAAAAAGCCAACTCACCTGCAGTCGAACGGGATAAGCTTTCTTATCGATAGCAACCAACAGTTCGGCCAAAATCTCGGCTAACCCGGCCTGCAACTGGGCCACCTCAAGCAGGCAGCGCATTAGAGAAACTGGCAAGCCAAAGTCAGACACAACATCAGTTGCACCAGCGCCCGCGGATTTCGAATTCGAACCGCTAACGACACTCGAGGACAGCAGTTCGGCAGGCGTGAGCATAGCGTACAAATGTTGCTCAGATTCTAGAGCAGCCTGAGTGGGATGTTTTAATAAGATAGTGAAATAGTGATCTCTGGACTGGAGGTTACTCTAATAGGGACAGGGACCTCTAAAAGCCAGCTTTTGTTACAAAAATATTTAAATTATAGCTTTTAGATGAAAAAGGTTAACGGACTGCTTTTAGAATCGTCCCTATACCGCCCTGAGAATCGTCCCTATACCGCATTGAGAATCGTCCCTATACCGCCTTGAGAATCGTCCCTATACCACCCTGAGAATCGTCCCTCTACCGCCCTGAGAATCGTCCCTATACCACCCTGAGAGTCGTCCCTATACCGCCCTGAGAATCGTCCCTATACCGCCTTGAGAATCGTCCCTATACTGAATTGAGAATCGTCCCTATACCGCCTTGAGAATCGTCCCTACACCGACCTGAGAATCGTCCTTATAGCGCCCTGAGAATCGTCTCTACACCGCCCTGAGAATCGTCTCTACAATGCCTTGAGAATCGTCCCTATACCGCCTTGAGAATCGTCTCTACAATGCCTTGAGAATCGTCCCTATACCGCCTTGAGAATCGTCTCTACACCGCCCTGAGAATCGTCTCTACACCGCCCTGAGAATCGTCCCTATACCGCCTTGAGAATCGTCTCTACACCGCCCTGAGAATCGTCTCTACACCGCCCTGAGAATCGTCCCTATACCGCCTTGAGAATCGTCTCTACACCGCCCTGAGAATCGTCCTTATACCGCCCTGAGAATCGTTCCTATACCGCCTTGAGAATCGTCTCTACACCGCCCTGAGAATCGTCTCTACACCGCCCTGAGAATCGTCCCTATACCGCATTAAGAATCGCCTATGTGTCCCACCTGGACATCGTCAATCAAAGCTTGCACAGCCGCATGGCCACGCGTTTTCAAAGAAGCTTCAATTTTGCGCACAACAGTGTGCCTATTGGCGCATAGTCTGATGAACATGCTGGCTGCTTGGTCGCTAGGGAGGATGCCTTGGCTGTACGCATCGGGAGATGGCGTTTCGGGTACGACAAGTTGTATGTGACAACCGTTTAAGTGCTGAAGCACTTTGTCCATTATTTTTTATTTTTAGGGAACAATCGCTGAAAAAATAGTACGTTCTTACGTTAATTATGCATTACGAAGTACGAGTAGGAGTCACTTTTTGAACCCAGTCATTTTAGATAATTTAATAATCGAATCATTTCATGGACGCTGTTAATTCCGTAATCATACAGTTGTGAGCTGTAAAGTAGATAGGAGTCTGTCTTTTCACTGGAAGGTCGTGGGTTCGAGCCCCGGCCCTAGGAGACAATTTTTATCCTTGAGCAAGGTACTTAATCCCGCATTGCTTCAGTCCAACCAGCTGAGATCGGGTACCAGTTTGGGTTGGGTAAATTTAGGGTGGGTGTTGCGGCCCCTCCAGCCCGTCAGGACTGAGCAGCTGTACACAGCACTCGGATGCCCTAGCTACCGTCGTGTCGTTAGCTTATTAGCTGTAAATTTGGCCTAAAGGTATGCTGTCAAAATTATTAATATCATTAGTATTATGCAGTTGATTCCCAAAATCCGTAAAGGATAATCCCTTAATCCTTTTACGAGCACTGTGAATACGGAAACTAACCCTCTAGTGATCTTACAGCGGACTTCAAAGCTTTTTAAGTTATCATAGAATCTTGCTAAGAGCCGTACAAAATCAATTAGACATTTTTAATCTTAATTAAGCACCAAAACTAATCACTTTATTGGCACCCTTAACTTAAAAACTTTGATTGTAAAAAATGAAACGAAGTAGACGTTACTTATTCGCAAAAATATTTAATAACTTATATTAAAACTGACGAAACTTGGAAAAAATATAACTCGAAAAATATTTTTAGATTTTCCAACGCTTGATTTAAAAGCTGCAACCATTAATTAATGAGTTAAAAGGGTTTAAAAAAGACGCAATAATTGCACACAAGAGACCGGGTTATAAAATTTCACTGCAGCTGAATGAAAACTGAATATAGAAAATTTATTAGTACATTGCAAATGCTAGCAGTCGATAAAAAAGCGTATAAAAAGGGTATCAAGTTGGCAGACACAATGGGGATTTTTTTATTGCAGATAAAGCGATGATCCATAACCAATATGTCGCTATTTTTAGAAATAAAGATTTTTTAAGTCCGTACAGTGGATTTATGAATCATTTTAGGGCTTTCATTTATGCTATTTTTAACTTGGAAACCTCTCCTAGGAATCACCCTTGCTGTTGCTATTTTTAGACGTAAAGCTTTACAATTGGCTTCAAGGGATATTTGAACATTTATTACGGGCTTCATTTGATGCTATTTTTAACTTGGAAACCTCCTCGGAGAATCCACCTGTTGCTGTAGCTATTTTTAGAAGTAAAGCCTTTTAAGCTCATACAGTAGACATAAATCACTGAAGGGCTTCCTTGATGCTATTCTTAACTTGGAAAACTCTTCGAAGAATCACCTTTGCTGTTACTATTTTTAGACGTAAAGCTTTACAATTGGCTTTAAGAGGTATTTGAACTTTTCCGGGCTTCTTTTGCTGCTATTTTTAACTTGGAAATCTCCTCAGAGAATCCACCCGTTGCTGTTGCTATTTTTATAAATATTCAAATTTGCAGAAGCGGATACGCAAAACTGTTAGGTGTTGCTATTTTTAACTTGGAAACCACCTCAAGGACCCTTGTTGCTATTTTTTAACTTGGAAACCTCCTCAAGGACCCTTGTTGCTATTTTTAACTTGGAAACCTCCTCAAGGACCCTTGTTGCTATTTTTAACTTGGAAAACTCCTCAAGGAAACACCCTTGTTACTATTTTTAGAAACATTGCATTATAATGCACAAAACCGCAACTTATTTGTATACTGTTCAAGCAGGCGCATTCTTACTAGCCCTGAGCACTCGCCTCTTCCTCTCCGCCTCCATCCTGGCCACCCGATCCCAGATGGCGCGACTGGGCCGGCGCCTGCCAAGCGACAGCGCCAACAAACGGCACAGCACCAAACGCAGCGCCAGATCCTCCGCCGTGGCGCCGTCCACTAATTCGGCGGCGTCTCCGTCAGTTTTGGCCGATCGGGCAGCCTGACGACGGTTGACAAAATCGGCCTCGATCCAGGCCTGCTCGGCGGCGCCGATCGAGTAGGCGCCGGAGTCCGCGGCCAGCTGACCGGCGCCGGCCAGGTAGCGCCGCGCTTCGCTTAGAAACGGCGCGTCGAGCGTCACTTTTTCCAATAGGCGGGCGAAATCGGATTCGGATGCCGCCTGGGAGACGAAATTGCGCGCTTCTAGGGGCAGCAATAGGTCGCAGGGTAGCACGGATTTGCCCTGGTAATAGTAATAATTACGGAATTGTGAAGGTACGAGTAAAAGAACGACTAGACTAGTTCTCGTTTCATACTCGTACAAACTAGTATCATAACAAACTAATTTCTTACTAACTTGCATTCATACTTTTTATCCCCTACTCTGATACCACACTAACACTATTGTATGATCCCTTTATCTGATCCCACACTAACACTATTGTGTGATCCCTACTCTGATCCCACACTAACACTATTGTGTGATCCCTACTCTGATCCCACACTAACACTATGGTGTGATCCCTACTCTGATCCCACTATTTTGTGATCCCATGCTCTGATCCTACAGTCAATTTATTGTGTGATTCCCTATCTAGGGGATCCATGCAATCCCGTTATCTTGCGTGATTCTATAATCTGATCCCATAATGATTTCATGATCGACTTTTTTATCCTAAAAATTCAATAGTGGTTTCCTCCAGTATGGTCCGACAATTTCCGCACTAAAAAAGTAAAAAAAAACTAACAAGATTCGCAATTACCTCAGACACCACCAGCACCCTCAAATCGGCCGAAAAATCTTTCCTATACATTTGCAAATCGAATTCAACCGCCTGCCTAGCAACCAGACGACTCAAAGCTCTCAAATTAGCCAGACCGGTTTCGTTCAACCGGCCCGACTCCATCGCAGTCTCGTCCAGTACTAGCTGAGTGTGCGCGGGCATCTGCAACAATCCCGGCCGCAGTCGGCAAGTGTCGCAGTCCAGCTTCGGTATCAGCTGGCCGGAATTGAGGCAGGCCAAGCTGAGAGGCAGCCGGCACAGTCTGGGCACCAGCTGGTCCAACAATTTGCCCACATGACGAGCCAGCTGAGCCTGACAGCAGGACAAATTCAATGACAATTTGCCAACAGCTAGTAGGCCGGCTTCGGGATCTTCATCAGGCGTTGAACAATTATCTAGGCCGCGTAAATAAACGGCTGACAACAAATGTAACAGTAGATATTCGGCTGCTAGATTGTCGCCTAGGAGAGCATCGCCGAATACGCCTAGGAGAGCGTTGCGAAGGAATGCCCAATGCGGATCGTCTTGATCGTCGGGTTCTTCATCATTGTCGCCTTGTTGTTGCTGTTCGGGTTTGGAGGGCGTCGACACGCCGAGAACTTGATTAGTTAGTCGTCGATGAGATAGAGAGTGCAAACGAAACACTACGGGACGGCGAGGCGGCGAGGCTTCATTAGTGGCGTTGCGATTGTTGCTAACCTGATTGGCTGGTTCAGCGTCGTCGTGGGAATCGGTTGGGACTTGGCACACGGATAAGATGGCGATCTGCAAGACGCAGGAAGTTTTGAAATGCTAGATTAGGTGCGGTAAGTTATGTTTAGATAGAGAAATTCTATGGCAGCAGGGAGGGGAGAGGGGACAGCAGGGAGGGTAGAGGGGACAGCAAGGAGGGTAGAGGGGACAGCAAGGAGGGTAGAGGGGACAGCAAGGAGGGTAGAGGGGACAGCAAGGAGGGTAGAGGGGACTGCAAGGAGGGTGGAGGGGACTGCAAGGAGGGTAGAGGGGACAGCAAGGAGGGTAGAGGGGACAGCAAGGAGGGTAGAGGGGACAGCAAGGAGGGTAGAGGGGACTGCAAGGAGGGTGGAGGGGACTGCAAGGAGGGTAGAGGGGACAGCAAGGAGGGTAGAGGGGACAGCAAGGAGGGTAGAGGGGACAGCAAGGAGGGTAGAGGGGACAGCAAGGAGGGTAGACGGGACTGCAAAGAGGGTAGAGGGGACAGCAAGGAGGGTAGAGGGGACAGCAAGGAGGGTAGAGGGGACAGCAAGGAGGGTAGAGGGGACAGCAAGGAGGGTAGAGGGGACTGCAAGGAGGGTAGAGGGGACAGCAAGGAGGGTAGAGGGGACAGCAAGGAGGGTAGAGGGGACAGCAAGGAGAGTAGAGGGGACTGCAAGGAGGGTGGAGGGGACTGCAAGGAGGGTAGAGGGGACTGCAGGAAGGAGAGAGGCAGGGGAAGGACTTTCTTTCAGCAAGAAAATGAAGCCTTCTTCACGTAAAGAAAAAACGCCAAAAACGGGGGAGAGATTCCTCCCATCCCTCACCGTTTCAACCAGGTCGTGCACCCGCAAGCCGCACTCGTCGGCGTAGATCAACAACTCAACGGAATCGCCAGTCCAACTAAACAGCTGAGCGTCATGTTGGCCAATCCTGGCCCTCTTGGCATCGCACGGCTGGTCACCATCGGGCAGGAGCTCATCGGCGTCGCCTTTATCGACAACGCTGAGCCCGGCGTACAGGCTGGCCAGCTCGGATTCTTCAATTCGATCGCGTTGAGCCAATTCAGCTCGCAGCCAGGCGGTCTCGTGCGGCACCGCAACGCACAGGCAGCGCTGACGCTCGCCGAGTAGATTCGACCAGCCGCCGGCGGCGGCGACCTCGGCGTCGGTTAGGCTGTCGACATTGTCGCCTGTTGCCGACGCCGCCGCCGCCGCCGACAAAGATGGTCGGTCGCGAAACAGGCCGCCAGATTTTTGGTAGAGTTCCGGCTCCAGAGTGGCCTGTTAGTTAAGTAACGAATTAACGATTTAAGTAACTTTATTTAAAAATCAACGAATTTTTTACTCAGAAAATTTGGCATCAACGAATTTTATGAATTTTTATTACTTTTTATTAAAATAAAGGCCTACTACAAGATTTTTATGGTTTAGAGGAGTTGTAGCCTAAGTGGCTAGGGTGTCTGCCTTATCATCGGAAGGTCGTGGGTTCGAGTCCCGGCTCTTTTTAGAAAATTTAGGGTTCTAAAAAAAGTAATTTTAGAAATTTAGGGTGGGTGTTGCGGCCCCTCCAGCCCGTCGGGACTGAGCAGCTGTACACAGCACTCGGATGCGCCGGGCAACTAGCGATTAACGAAAGTTAACGATTTTTTAACTTCGTTACTTTTTTCAACGATTTAATCAGTATTACCAATTGAGAAAGATGGTTTTAAAGTAAGCGATAGATTTTTACCGCCACTTTTATTTAACGAAATTACGTAATAAATCCGTTAAACCGTTAATCGTTAAAATAAATAGCGAGTTTATTAGTCACCTGAACCATGCCGCGAAATTTGACCAGAGTCTCGGTTCGCACCCCGGCATTTGGCGGCAGTTCATTCAGACAGGGCAATCGAACTCCGGAGCTGCTAACTGACTTCTTCACTGGGCTCACATTGGCGCCAAAAAGAAGCTGTTCGTTTTGGCCGCACAGGTTAGCAAGAAACTGACTGGCTAGGCTGGACGGAGACGGACAGCCTGATGTTGAGTTAACGTCGGAGAATCCCGAAGCTAACAGGCTGTCCAAGTGGCGCAGGGGCTCGCTTATCATTGATTGGTTCATCACCGGCTGGCTGAATGTGAATGCTGAACAGCGAGTTGGTGAACTAATTAAAGCAAAGCGCTGGAAAAAACACAGTTTTTTAAGCTTGATTTTATAAGGTAAGAGTATGTTGGCTATAGCAAAGAAAGCGAAAGTTTTTAGTTCGCTTATAATACGGGCGTATGTTTGAGGAAATATTGACATGAAGTTTCAAGACAATACATGCAGGAATAATTACACTTGTCATTAATAGAAATATATTAAATAAGACAAGCCATTGGTGCTTGACGATAAGTGCATTGATAAATAAATTCTTAGATAGAAATCTAGACTGGTAGATAAGATAGCCAGATAAAAACAGAGATAGATAAATAGATAAAAAGTTAGATTGATGGATAGATAGATAGATAGATAGATAGATAGATAGATAGATAGATAGATAGATAGATACATAGATAATTATATAGATAGATAGATAGATAGATAGATAGATAGCCAGATAGATAGATAGATAGCCAGATAGATAGATAGATACATACATACATGCATAGATAATTATTTAGATAAATAGATAGATAGATAGATAGATAGATAGATAGATAGATAGATAGATAAATAGATAATTATATAGATAGATAGATAGATAGATAGATAGATAGCCAGATAGATAGATAGATAGCCAGATAGATAGATAGATACATACATACATGCATAGATAATTATTTAGATAAATAGATAGATAGATAGATAGATAGATAGATAGATAGATAGATAGATAGATAGATAGATAGATAAATAGATAATTATATAGATAGATAGATAGATAGCCAGATATATAGATATATAGATAGATAGATAGATAGATAGAAAGCCAGATAGATAGATAGATAGACATATGAACAGATAAATGGATAGTTAGATAAATATAGACAGATGAATGGAAAGATAAAAATTAGGTATTAGATGAACAAAGACAATCAAAAAGTTTGAGTGACACTTAATGGAAATATAAATCTTGAAGCTACACTTTTAACGATTAAAAATTGTAAAATTGTGCAAAAGATAAAATGAAACACGAACCATATATTTTTGTAGATAATTTTTCCAAATCAGTAGGATAGATAGACTTTTATTATCTTGTACGGCGTAAACAACGAGCAATAGTACTTTGATCAAATATACAAGCACTGGATGATCAAGGTGGCTAGTGATTTCGAAAAGAATGTACTTCCAAAGCTAACATCGACATACTGGTCACAAATATTGTGGACGAAATCATTCAATGAGCACTGTAAATTCACAATCGACGCTTTCAATTATAGAATTTATCGATAGTCTACAGAAAATATTTCAACAAATTCATAAATTAGAACTTTGCCTAAAGTAAGCATTAGAACTCCTTGAGTATTTAGCCTACAAGTCTCTTCGATTCTTTACTGAGAGAGGTGAGGGCTGCAGCTCCAGTTTTATTACCACTGAGAGGGGTGAGGGCTGCAGCTCCAGTTTTATTACCACTGAGAGGGGTGAGGGCTGCAGCTCCAGTTTTATTACCACCGAGAGGGGTGAGGGCTGCAGCTCCAGTTTTATTACCACGGAGAGGAGGTTAGGGCTGCAGCTACAAATTTATTACCACCGAGAGGGGTGAGGGCTGCAGCACCAGTTTTATTACCACTGAGAGGGGTGAGGGCTGCAGCACCAGTTTTATTACCACTGAGAGGGGTGAGGGCTGCAGCTCCAGTTGTATTACCACTGAGAGGGGGTGAGGGCTGCAGCTCCAGTTTTATTACCACTGAGAGAGGTGAGGGCTGCAGCTCCAGTTTTATTACCACCGAGAGGGGTGAGGG
>CATNEM010000285.1:207500-275000 GCA_950096795.1 Macrostomum cliftonense | reverse complement strand
CTCGATGTTGCTCGGCACGCAGAGCACGACGGTCTTCTGCGCGTTGACCACCAGGCCGACACTCGCTGCAACGGCAACCAGCCTGTCCAGCTGCCGTTGGGCGCCCTCGACGGTCGAGGACAGCAGGGCGAGATCGTCGGCGTAGCCAAGCACGCTGAGCCGCCTCTCCGGTTGACGTCGACCCACGCGTCGCCGCAGCAGAAAGCCGTCGTCGTTGGTAGGCAGAGCAGTCCGTAGCACCCAATCAAGCACCAGAATAAACAGGAACGGCGCCAGCGTATCTCCCTGGAGCACCCCGGAGGATGTCTCGAAGAAGTCCGACAGGCCGTCCGGTGTCGAAACTGCAGCAGTCGTCTCGCGGTACATCGCCATGACCGCGGCGATCAGCTGCTCTGGCACGTTGTACGCCCGAAGCACCTTGGGGAGCGCGGCCCTGACGACCGAGTCGAAGGCCTTCTTGAAATCAACAAAGATAACAATCAGGATCGACTGGCGTGTCCGCGCCTCCTCGATGACTCGCTGAAGAGCTAGGATCTGCGTCACTGTGCCGCGATGGGGCCGAAACCCGTTCTGCTCCGGTCGCAGATAGGGATCGAGCACGGGCTGCAACCGCGATAACAGTATCCGGTTAAACAGCTTCGCAGCGCAGGACTGAAGGCAGATGCCTCGATGCTCCTCAAGCTTGGTGGTGCCGGGCTTCTTCGGAATTGCGACGATGTGGGCTGTAGTCCATTCGTTGGGCGCACCCTCACCGGAAAGCACGCGGTTCATCACTCTGGCGACCTCAGCGGCCACGCAGTTGATGCGCAATGCTTCGATGGGCACCTCGTCCGGACCCAGCGCTTTGCCGCCCGGCGACTTCCGAGCGAACCTCACAACGTCGTCTGGGCTGATTGGTGCAACGCTGAAACTCTCCTCCGTCGGCAACGGCGTCTCCGGCGGCAGCGTCAGACTGTCGGGCAGCGGGGGTGGCGGCGCGTTCACGATGGCGGCGAAGAACTCGCGCAGCTCATTTCTGCGCTCATCCGCAGTGTCGCCTGCCAGGTTGAGCTGTAAGCGCCGCTTTCGCCCCGTCAGAGTGTTGATGGCGGACCAGGCCACGCGCCCTCTGGCGTCGGGACCGGCGGCAGAGACAGCCTGAATAACGTCGTCAACAGCGGCCTGTTGCCGCTGCAGGTAGACGGACGCCAAGGCCTCCTCCGCCTCGCGAGTTGGTCGCCCACTCAGACGAAGCCTCTCCAGGTCTTCCCTCGCTGCGTTGATCGCGGGGTCGTCATGCCAGACCGGCTGCCCGCGTTGGGCCGGTCGCATCAGCGGGATCGCTTGCTCCGCGGCGGCTCGAACTGCAGCGCCGACATCCGCGTACTCGGCACCTCCACGCTTGTCGCCTAGCGCAGCCACGAAGGCGCCGGCAAAGCGACGACGCGTTTCGGCGTCTCTGAGCGCGCGGTAGTAGCGCCGCGGCGGCCGCTTCGGCGGGCGGTACAGCGGGTCTCGAACGGACAGGTCGCAGACGAGGAGCCGATGATCGGACCGCAGAGCCAGCGGCGTAATGGTGCGGCAGTTGATGGCGCGGCGCCGCTCCCGGTAGCGCAACAGCACGTGGTCGAGCTGTGCCAGCCTCCGAGTAGCGTTTCGTCCGCGCGCGTTCCGCCGCCTCCGCTTGCAGCCCTCGAAAGTCGCGAGCTGAGCCGGCGGCTTGCGGAACCTGGTGTTGACCGACACCATGTCCTGTCTCTCCAGGAAGTCCTCCAGCGCTCCGGTGTTGCCGTTCTCACGCGGTGTCACGAACAGTGACCGCTCGGACCTACGCGGAACTGCGTTCAGGTCTCCGAGGATGACCACTGTGTCACGTTGCGTCATCTCCTCCACCTGCTCCGAGAGCTGCTCGAAGAAGGCCTGAGCCTCATCGGGACGGGTGGCAGGGGGCGCGTACGCGCAGAACAGGCGAGCGTTCCGGCCGCGAAGCCGGACGTCGATCCGAAGCAGCCGACCAGACAAGGAGACACAGCGACAGCTCTGCTGCAGCCTCGGTGCGATCAGCGCTCCAACTCCTCCACGGCCTCGCTCATCCGCTGAGCTGAACCAGAGAGTCCAACCGGCGCCTAGGTCTTCACAGTGAAGCCCAGGGTCGGCCTTGATGGACACCTCCTGCAGCGCGATGACATCACAGCTGAGGTCGAGCGCTAGCTTCGCCAGCAGCCCTTTTCGCCAGTCGGCCTTGAGGGTGCGGCAGTTCAGCGTCCCGACCCGAAGCGTGCCCTGTGGTACGGCTGGGGCTCAATGACATTGAGCCTCATGGTCCCCGGCGCCACCCGGAGGATCCAGTTGGGCCAAGGCGGCAGCTCGGCGGGCGGCGCCACGTTGCCGACCTCGCCAGTTGCGCTCCCGCCGACGTTCGAGCCGCCGGTGCGCGCTCCGCTGCCCGCGCTTGGTTCTGCCGCTTTTGGCCGCCGCAGCAGTTAAGCGCGGCTCCTCCGTTCCAACCATAGGAGGCGCGGCGTTTATTTGCACCTCAGTGCAAATAAATATGGAACAATAAATATGGAACAATAAATATGGAACCATTTGAACGAACCCTCCAACTACGTAAAGTTCAAAATTTAACACTTCACTTTTAGCAAATAAACAATCCCTTCTAATTATTGGAATGATTTACAATCGCATTTTGCATCAGGCAACCATTTCTTTGAGCAAAACAACCAGGACCTTGAGCCTTTTTTATTTAACTAGAATAATAATGAAAACAAGAAGTAGGCTGCGGACAGACTCACGCCTCCAATTCCGACTTCATCTTGTCGTATTCCTCTTTAGTCATAGTTCCCTCGCCGTCGCCTAATCTAGCCAATTTCTCCCGGGAAGTGGAGAAATCAGGCGTAGGCGGCACCGGAGGGATAATTATCCCGGCGTAGTCGGCATTCTCAGCGAGACGATCGGCTAGCCAAACGAATTCTTCGTGAGTGCGCACAACGGAGAATTCCGTTTGCATAAATCTAGGCACTAGGCTAGTCTTTGTTCTGACAGTGAATTTCACTCGCTCCTTTTCGCTAAGAGCGTCCGATATGTCAACTTGCAGATCTGTGCCGTTTAAATCTACAGTATCGGAGCGCTGCTCTTTGCCGCCAGAGGAGCCTGATGAAGCAGAGGCTGCGCCGTTTTCCCCGCTGTTTGGCCCATCCGACAGGTCCACCTGATGGTCAACTTCTTCCTGCGACAGTTTTTTGTGATTTTTTCAGTAGTTTTTAGCATTTTAATTTAACCTTAGAAAACACCTGGCTGTTTCCATTGGCAACCTATCAATATTAGTTGTTATTGGTTTACTGCTGTCACATGACAGCCATTGTGTCCAATACTAACTTATCTATGTGTATAACTATTAGAATTAGCATGCAATTACAGAGCACAGTTTTATAATGGTCTCTGGGCTTTATATGCAGTAATAATTTGAAAGCATCATGTCTCTCAGAATTGCATCTTGAAATTTTGAAATTTGACCTGGGATACAATTGTGCATCCTCAATTTTTAAGCTTTATTAATAAAAAACTTTCTAAATAAAAATAACAAAAACAAAAACAATTTCACAAAATTTTCTTCCTACTCTTTTATTCTAAAATAAGGGACAGGATACAAAATTGCATATTGTACCCAGTGAAAAAAAACAACTTAGAATGCAAAACATGTAAATTTCTAACTATAAGAATGAAAACTGTTGTATTTATAGGTGATCAAAATTAAATAGATATAGATCATTAGATTATAGAGCCCAAATCTTGGCATCAAATAAAGTTGCAAAATATGCCAACATTGCCTCTAAAGATTAAGGCAATAAGGCTCAAAATATTGACATTGTATTTTACTAGTTAATATTTTTACATTCTATAATAGTTTTTTTACTAACAATTGCATTACAACATGACTTTTTTAATTCTATTAGGTTTATCCAAGCTTAGAATGGATTAGTAGCCTGTATAAATGGAGTTAAGTCATAACTGGATCTGTTCATTAGCAATGTTATAGCTATAAAATCATTTAACATTTTTTACATAGAGATAATGTCAGGTCAGTTAATAATAATAATAATAATAATAAGCCACCCAGCATAAGTTTCCAAGTTATTCCTTAGAAACAGATGGCACCATAGGTATTCATTGAGGTGGTTCTTAGAGTGTATCTGAGGTGCCATGCATGGTCCTAAACTAGGTTTGTAGACATACATGCGCAACCTCCTGAATCTTACCTGGCCAGTGCGACGTTGTTTAGTGTAAGTGTGACATTGTTTCTGACAAAAAGTGCAACGTTGTTCAGTATAAGTGCGACATAGCTCATCAGTGGAAAAATTTGCGACTTAGTTGGCCAAAAATTTCGAAGGACCAAAAAAAAGGTCCCGCGAACCATTCTTGCCTGAATCTTCCCAATTCTTCTCCATTTTGCGACTTACCCCCTTGTTTTTCACCAATTTTGTGACTTACATTGGCAATTTTGCAACTTGCATCGGTGATTTTGCGACGTCCCTTGCTTGGCAGGCCTGTCACCTGGCCGATTCGGCCGGGTTGGCCGGGTGTTGCGCATGTATGTTTGTAGACACTTTATCATCTGCTTTTTTGTCATCTTACACTTTTGTTATCCACTTTTTAGAATGGATACTTTGTCATCCAACCTATTGGCATATTTTAAAGTTAGGTCAATTTGTCATCCATTAATAGAAACTACACTCATAGCATATAGAAAACTGATGGCAAAATGTGAGTGTGAGTCTAGGCAATCACAAATGTTTATATTTATTCTAGCCCTGATTCATTCATTGAAATTCAATAAAGAATGCAACACCATAACATATGCATATAGCACAAATGCATTCTAGTTATAGTTGACATATGCTAAGACATTTCAATGTTGAGACAGTCCTTGTATTTAGACTGCTGTGTAGACCCACATTTAAATTTGAAATTTGAATATCAAAATTTGAAATTCACACAAAGCAAAAAGATAGCAATTAAACAAGGCTTCCAGTTAATTTGGCAATAGTCCAATTTGGTTGTTTGGCTAAAACCAATTTGGCAACAGTTGATTCAGTGACAGCTAATAGGGTTTTGCAAGAAATTATTTTGATTAAGAGTTTAATTTGACATAACTTTGTGCAAAAGGACTTATTAGTATCTGTGATTATTCTTTGGAAATTTATTCATTTTTGTTAGAGTATTACTATGCAAACCAGATTTATAAATGTGCTAGCAAATTCTGGTTTCTTTGTGTAAAGTTATTCTGCAATCTCTGCCTTTATAAATTGGGTGTTGCATTTGCTTGGGAGTTGTCTGAGGACTGACAGCATCCTTGAAAAGGTGGATACACTTCTCCTTTCCAAGCTCCTGTATATTATCATGTTACATACATTTAACTGTAGTTTGAACAAATTCAAAATTAGGCTTTATATCACAAAGTTTGTTTGTTCCTTTCCTTGATAAATAAGTAACTTAATTACAATATGGATTACTTAACTAAATGGTTTATATTGATTGAACCCAATATTATAGATTTACCCTTAGGGAAGTGAAAATCCTCAAAAAAATATTCAAATCAACATTTGTAAAAACATTTGCTTAAATTTAACATGCATTTTACATCAAATTATCAAGTAGGATAGGAATAAACCTACTAAATTGTTTTATTATAGTAATTTTTATCTTAGCAAGCTAAGTTGTAAAAGGGCCTTTTGTTAAGTTTTACAAATTATACTTGTTGCCCAATTGGTTGTTGCCAAAATGACTTTTTGCCAAATCAACCTGTTGCCAAATTGACTAGCAACAATAGGCTTGCTAATATTGGTTGGACAAGCACACTGCCATAAATTATATAGATGAGTAAGATGACTAAGTGTTTTTAAGTCTTGGTCACTTCATCATCCACCATCTTAGACCCTGGACACTTTGTTATCCAGATGATGGAAAAGCAGATGACGAAGTATCCAGGAACCCTAAACTATGCTTTGACATGGGTCCATGATCCCTTGTGTTGGTACTGATCATAGGGTCATTTAGGTCCACAAAGTGTAGCCTATGGTAATGGTTGAAAATAGCATGGTTGTTAAGGCCATTGTATATCTGCTATTTATCAATGATTACATGAGTCCCTAGAAGGATGTACTATTAGATAATGGACAGCAGCATTTGTGCATTATGATTTAGGGCAAGTATTATAATGGCCTTGTTTTAGCCACGTTCTACTATCCCAAGCACCCAGTGCCCCTCACAGTAAGCACCCTGCTAGTACTTCAAACGAATGAAAAAGTAATTTAACATGACAAACTAAGAGATTGCAAATTGTGCACATATGATCCTAATTCCTATACCTATATTTGTATGGCTACTATGGATGGCTATGATATCATAACACAAATTGAAATTGATATTTTAGAGAATATCTACTAGTTAGAAGGCAATTAAGTAAAAAAAGAGATTAGACAAAATCAGCAAAAACTTACAAGCATGCCTGGTCAATATTAGATGATTCAGTGGCTTTTATGTATATAGAATGACAAAAACAAGTTCTACGTTGTAAGAAGTTGCTCGCTCGGCCATTTCAAAGAAAATTTATTTAAAAAATATTATATAGAAATCTATAAAACAAAGTTTTTAACGTTGACAAATTTTTTACGTATAAATGTACAAATGTGTAATTTTTATTTACAAAATGTTTTTTTTTTAATTATTAGTGCAGTTGTTACAATTACAAAAATAATATAATTGACTTTTAATTGCAACTTGAGAAAACCTGTAACAGTCTGTAGACTTCACTTCTTAATGGTACGCACCGCAGGACGCAGAATATCAATTTTCTCGAAATTACCCGAACTTTGAACGTTTAGGATGTTCTCCTCTAACAGAGAGTAGCTTTTTTTCAATTCACGATTTTATACCGAAATGTTAGTCTAACCAGGCATAAGAGCATTAGCTAGGCCCCCCTAGCTAAATTTGCCAGTGTTGGGCCGTTGGGCATCATAGTGCCAGCAGGTAGCTAATTCTCTTTAAAGAAAGAGCCCTTCAGAATCAAGCAGTGCTGCTTAGATAGTATTGACTAAGTAGGCTACAGAGACAATCGGGGAACTGCAGGTTATCAAACCATACTCTTGGTAGCTAGGCAATGGTTCAGTTCTCTGCATAATTATTTTTGACTTTAGTCTTTAGCCCTATTTGAACTTTCAACTAAACTAAAAATGCAATCATTGTAATATGAATTTCTAGCTATAATATTCTGTCATAAAACTATGCTATAGACAGTGACAACAATGGCAATGGCAAAAAATAGTGGCAAATTTTTTAATATAGGTTTGACTAGTCCTTTAACAAGAAGTTGAATCTAGTAATAATAGGTACATTTTGAAATTTTACATAATGTTTTTTTCTTACGCAGTCAAATAACATTTATAATCATAACACTAATATTCCCCCAACTGATAGAAAAGGTCTTGGCATTCTTTCGGTTTAGCAGACCAGAGCAATACTAAAAATCTTTGGGGACCTTTGAAATTTTATAGTTTCAGTTTAGGGGACCAACAAAAAACCTTGTGACACCAGTACAGTAGCTACGCAATTTTTCACTCCTAAGCACGCAAGTAAATGTAAAAGCCACTATTTATTTCAGAATAGCAGCTGTGAAAACAAGAACTAAAAAGGAAGACAGATGTTATAATATTGTTTCAGTTTAGGGGACCAGCAATGGAGAAATTATACTAAAGGTCCCCTAAACCAAAATGTGGTTAGGGGATCTCTCATTTTACTTCAACTTACCACATTTTGGTTTAGGGGACCTTCAGTGCAAATTTTAAATTGCAGGTCCCATAAACCAAAACAATATTATAATGACCATCCTTATGATTTTTTGAGTTCTTGTTGTCACTGATACTTCTCTGCAATAAATAATTGTTGTTATAATTACTTTCATGCATGCTTAGGATTTGACAATTGCCTTCTTACATCTTGGGGCCTTTCAAATGTTGGTCCCCTAAACCAAAACTATAAAAATTGGTCCTATCAAAAATTTGAGGTCCCCTAAACTGAAAATAGGAGTATCCACAAGTCCCCTAAACCAAAAGAATGCCAAAGGTCTCTAGCATCTAGCAATTCATCCTTTAGATCTACCACTTGTTTATTAGCTAGTATAAATATCTTGCTATTATAAAGCCAATGCAATATGTATTTTTTCTATGGATAAAACAAATTAAGTTAGTAACCATCTGCCATTATTATAATTACTTTGATCACCTTCTTGAAATTAAAAACTTTATTGAAACTTATACTTATGCCTATGGTATTTTCTTCTATATTTGTATTTATTTTTTCTTGTATCAAAATGATACTTAAATTATAAATACAATGTCTAACATATTCAAAATATGCAAGGTTTATCTATTTTAGCTACCTATTAATTTGTAAAAAAGAAGTTGTAGCCTAGTGGCTAGGGTGCTTACCTAATGACTAGAAGGTTGTGGGATCAAGCCATGGCTCTTGGAGTTGAAGAATGATTGTGCCTTAATCAAGGCACTTAATCCTACATTACTTTAGTCCAACTAGCTGTGTTTGTTAACCAGTTTGTGCTGGTTGATTTTAGAGTAGATGTTGCAGCCCCTCCAGCCCATCAGGCTAAACAGCTCTGTACATAGCACTTGGATGCCCTGTGCAGCTAGCTCTGGCTATGCTGTTGGCTGTACAACTGGTCAAAGGGTCAAGTGTTCAAATTTATTATTTTATATTTTTTATTTAACTGTTAGCTAGTAAATTAAAGTAGTAAGTCACTCTCAAATATGAAATGAGCAATAACATATCTAGATACTATTGGATCTAATGCCATTTCAGCCTAGCCTGCCTACTTTGAGTAGCATGAGTCTGCTGCGCCGTCTTTATTCTCCAACAGTTGAAATTGTCAGCAACTTGGGGCATCAGCCAAGTCGCGGTTTGGCCACGCCCTATCTGTGGCAATGGCGGGTCAATTGGCAGCCAAAACTATCCCTAACTGAATCGGAAATTCCTCGCGATCAGCGCCGACTTCCAAGCCGGCCTAAAGTGCCAATCTCGAATAGTCTAATGTCGCCCGGTTCGAAATGGCATTATACCGGAAGTCAAGCGCTGTTTCGCGGTCCTGAACTTGTCCAAAATCAGCTTATTCACAGGCAGTTTGGTGTACAGGTGTGTTCCCGTATTTTTTTTATTATGTTCATCAAACGCCGTTTGAGTTTTTCCTAAAATCTTTCTTTAGCAGTTAGAAGTTGCATGTTAAACTGACTAAAATCGTCGTATAAAATGCACCCATAATCGCCCATTAAGTTCACAGATAATTGCCCCTAAACTACAGCAATAATCGCCCTAAACTACACATATAATTGCCCCACTAGACCGATAATTGCCTCTAAACTACACACAGATAATCGCCCCTAAACTGCCACTGATAATCGCCCCTAAACTACCACAGATAGTCGCCCTAAACTACCGCAGATAATCGCCCCTAAACTACCGCAGATAATCGCCCCTAAACTACCGCAGATAATCTCCCCTAAACTACCGCAGATAATCGACCCTAAACTACCACTGATAATCGCCCCTAAACTACCGCAGATAATCGCCCCTAAACTACCGCAGGTAATTGACCCTAAACTACCGCAGATAATCGCCCCTAAACTACCGCAGATAATCGCCCCTAAACTACCGCAGATAATCGCCCCTAAACTACCGCAGATAATCGACCCTAAACTACCACTGATAATCGCCCCTAAACTACCACTGATAATCGCCCCTAAACTACCGCAGGTAATTGACCCTAAACTACCGCAGATAATCGCCCCTAAACTACCGCAGGTAATTGACCCTAAACTACCGCAGATAATCGCCCCTAAACTACCGCAGATAATCGCCCCTAAACTGCCGCAGATAATCGCCCCTAAACTACCACAGATAGTCGCCCTAAACTACCGCAGATAATCGCCCCTAAACTACCGCAGATAATCGCCCCTAAACTACCGCAGATAATCGCCCCTAAACTACCGCAGGTAATTGACCCTAAACTACCGCAGATAATCGCCCCTAAACTGCCGCAGATAATCGCCCCTAAACTACCACAGATAGTCGCCCTAAACTACCGCAGATAATCGCCCCTAAACTACCACAGATAATCGCCCCTAAACTACCGCAGGTAATTGACCCTAAACTACCGCAGATAATCGCCCCTAAACTACCGCAGATAATCGCCCCTAAACTACCGCAGATAATCGCCCCTAAACTACCGCAGATAATCGACCCTAAACTACCACTGATAATCGCCCCTAAACTACCACTGATAATCGCCCCTAAACTACCGCAGGTAATTGACCCTAAACTACCGCAGATAATCGCCCCTAAACTACCGCAGGTAATTGACCCTAAACTACCGCAGATAATCGCCCCTAAACTGCCGCAGATAATCGCCCCTAAACTACCACAGATAATCGCCCCTAAACTACCGCAGATAATCGCCCCTAAACTACCGCAGATAATCGCCCCTAAACTACCGCAGATAGTCGCCCTAAACTTCCACCGATAATCGCCCTAAACTTCCACCGATAATCGCCCTAAACTACATCTAAGCTTGATGACTAGCCGCTCCCCATCAAGCACTCTTTAAGAATTAGTAGTTCGAAGTAAATTGACGCCCCCCTGCAGGCCCTAGAAGCCGGCGTCCTGTTGCACAATCACTTTGAAAATGTGCGCATAGCCATGAACCGGAAGATGGATCAAGACCGGATGTTCGCCATCTGGCGAGTCGACGCGCCCTGGATGGCTGGCTACAAGCGGCCGCCCGGTATAACACTCGGCGGCGGCAAACGCGATCCGAAATTCTATAAATCACCGGTTAGAGACGAGCGAATTATTCTGGAACTCGGCGGCAATCTGGACTGGCAGGAGGCATTTCGCATTCTGAGTCGAATTGCCGGCAATCTGCCGTTCAAAGCTCGCTACGTGTCGCAGGAGATGCTAGACTTTGAGCAGCGCTACGATCAATACGTGACGGATGCCAACGTTAATCCATTTGACTTTGATTTTGTTCGAAAGCACAATCTGTGCAATGTTGAACGCTATCTAACCCCCTACGCTATTAAGCATGGTAGGCGTTGGTGGTAAGTTTGTCGGCAGTAAACTGCGTCGCTTGCTTCCTTTTGCCTGCTAGTTTATCAAATATACTACGAGATTATTCATGTGTGTTTAGCATTTTTTTAATGTTTCAATTGTGGTCAATATAATAAAAAGAACCTTGATGCTTCTTTGGTAAAACAGAGTTTTGTTCTAGTACTTTCGGGAATCTTTGAAAAAAGGATTGATGCACTTTAGTAGCCATTCATAATTCAATCAACATTACTTGAATTTGCGGTGTACAAAATACAAGCCACATTATGCTTACGTGTATTAGAATTTTGTTAATCAGAAGACAATTGGATTGGTTGACGTGTTTAGACAATTTTAATAAAGAAATTTGGATTTGGTATTTTTGTATAGTCAGTTTACTAAGTTGATTAGGTAGAGCGTTGGTTAGTAATATTAAATGATTATTGAAATATGATTATCTAATGCTTGTGAATAGAGAAGCCTTATCGAACATTAACAAGGTTTTTAATCGCATAAATTTTTAAGCCGGTGAGAAAACATGAGCTGGTGAAATTGAAGAAAATTAATTAAACGAAAATATTCGCTTCAGAGGGGGCTGGGGTAAAGTACGTGGCTTAGCTAAAGCGTTAACAAAAATGAAAGCCGGCAGTCTCTAAGTATAACCATTGTTTCACAAAACTAGATTATTCGTTTAAACGATTTGGTTTGATCAATCTGGAGCTGTCCATTTAAACAAAGTTTTAAGCGTTCTGCGCCGGCACGACCTTCGGAACAGTGACGTCCAGTTTGAATGTGTAGCACAGCTCGAACTGGGCCTCAGGTTGAGCGCGCCTAGCCAGCAGGTGCAAGTTGTACCTGCCATCAGTCACAAAATGGGCCACTATTGTAGCCGTCTGGTCTACGACTCGAATCTCGCAATTGTCCGAATGATCCTCCACCGCAGTTGGAGACGATGAAGAATCGGTTTGCTTCTTGCCTCCAGTCTCCGGTAGGCGACTCATTGATATGATGAAGTCGAGATTCTCCTCGGAGAAGTTAAATCGCAACGAGACAGATTTGGCGTCCACGGTTGATTTGTACGGTATGTCGGACACGTACGTTATCGGCAGACGCTTCAGTACAGTCGAGTTGGCACCAGACTTGGCTTTGAATTCGTCCGGCACGGCCGGTTTCGTCAGCGTTAGCACCGCGTCGGAGCGAACGTTTAAACAGCGTACAAGATATTTGCAAACGTGTGTTGGCGTACTGTTTTTTCGTTCTAGAAAGATTTCCAGAGCGTAGCCGCCGGACTCTGGCGGTTGAAATCGTACGGTCAGGACGCTACGACGTTCGTCCAGTTGGACTCGGGCGTATCGCGACAGTGCCTGCGCGGTGACGCCGTTTTTGTGTAGAACAACAGAAAATGCCGAATTCTCGCTTAGGATAGTCGCTGGCACTTGAAACTCGATGGTGAGCTCTTTGGATAGGCTGCCGTCGAAGCTGATATTGGCCGTGGTGTGACTCATCGGCTTGATGAGGAAGTGACGCATGGCTTTGGACGGGCCCCACTCGCCTGTAGAGCTGCTTGAGTGCGGCAGCGGGGTCATTCGTTTCTGCAGTTCGTGCGCAACAATTTTCAACTTGGCCACGCATTTCAATCGGACCTGATAGCCGTAGGTTGCCGGATTGTTCGGCTCGACTAGGGCGGCGAATATTTCTAAGAAATAGGCGCCAACGTTTGGCACGTGAACGTCGAATACGAGGCGACCGGGCGCGCGAACGGTATAGAATACGAAGCGGTCCAGTTTGATGCCTTTGTAGTGACCGGCCCCCGTATCGGCCGAGCGAAGCTGATAATGGCAGACCAGTGGCAAGCTGGGATCCTTGAGTCCCAGTTCCAATATGACGCCCCCAATTTTGTCAGTTTCTAGTACGGCCTTCGTACCCGTCGGAAAATGCAAGCCGTATTGAAAAAATGCCGAACGAACAAATGGCAGCTCTTCGAATTCGGTCAGAGTGATTGGCCGTTCAAGGAGTTGCCATTTCGGATCTAGCGGAAAGAATTCGTAGATAAATTGCTGCGGATCCGTCAGAAAGTAGTGCTCGTCGTAGTGATAGCGGAGATTCTCCGAGGCGCCGCTACTGGCCGATGGAGAACCGACCGGGCCTGACAGCTGGTTGGTGCCGGTATTGGTGCGATTGAAAACCAGGTGCCTAGCAGCCCAGTTGCATTGAATTAGACGCCATTCGCCGTCAACGTACACGGCGTTCCACGTGTTCTTGAATTTGTTAGCCTGTCGAAACTGCATCCCGGGCTCGTAGCCGACGGATTTTGAATAGCCTGCCATTGGGGGGATTATATTATAATATTATAACGCCGCAGATAGCCATTTTGGTATCATCCCGAAACCGTCTCATGCGTCACCCAATGTAAGGCTTTGTATCACTCAAATACTTTGAAGTATTGTAGCATCGCTAAAAATTAGCAAGTTGCGTTAGCGTTAGCGTACGTGTAGCTCAACATTCAATAGTTATCAATAGCTTGTTCACTCATCTTTTTATAGTTTTTTTTTATAGAAAACGAACTATCAGAAACAAAAAACTAACTATGCAGTGGTCGGGTTACTAATATAGCGACGCTTGTAACTAAAATAGTCAAATTGTTTATTTAGTCTGGCTATGCAAATAATTAAACCATGTGAACAGCCCCACCCTGACGAGTGGCGTGTAGTTTGAAAAACGAATTGCTTACACAATTCTTCTCGCAACTCTAGTTCAGACCCGTGGTTACCACCTCTTAATAATAGGTTTATGCAGTGGAAGGGGCACTTCAAGAGTTAGACTTGGCAGGGTAAGAGTTGCATACAGATATATTCCATGAAAGGTAAGTGTTTTCGCTCGAAATACTGTATTAATAAATAAAACTATGGCTCTTACATATATATATATATGTAAGAGCCATGTAAGAACTTCACATGAAGTTCGTTTCGTTTTTACTATGTGGGTGTTTGTCCGTTAACTATACCTCTTGGGTTCCACCGTGCATTTCTCTGAGAGGGTTAATAATGTCAATGATTACTTAATTTTGCATCTTAAATTTGACTTGAAAAATCCACCTCAAACACAGAATAGGCACCCAGGTAACGAGTTTGTGTTCTAGCTTGTGTCTTTGTCGAGGTTTGTGTTCCAACTTGTGTCTTTGTTAAGTTTTGTGTTCCAACTTGTGTCTTCGTCGAGTTTTGTGTTCCAGCTTGTGTCTTTGTTGAGGCTTGTGTTCCAGCTTGTGTCTTTGTTAAGTTTTGTGTTCCAGCTTGTGTCTTTGTCGAGTTTTGTGTTCCAGCTTGTGTCTTTGTCGAGGTTTGTGTTTCAATTTGTGTCTTCCTCTAGGTTTGTGTTCCAGCTTGTGTCTTCCTCTAGGTTTGTGTTACAACTTGTGTCTTCGTCTAGGTTTTGTTGCAACTTGTGTGTTTGCCTAGGTTTGTATTTCAACTGGTGTCTTTGTCCCAAATTTGTGTTCCAGCTTGTGTCTTTGTCAAAGTTTGTGTTCCAGCTTGTGTCTTTGTCAAATTTTGTGTTCCAGCTTGTGTCTTTGTCGATTTTTGTGTTCCAGCTTGTGTCTTTGTCGAAGTTTGTTTTACACCTTGTGTCTTTGTCGAGTTTTGTGTTCCAACTTGTATCTTTGTCGAGTTATGTGTTCTAACTGGAGCATTTTAACATTCTAATTTCACTCTAAATGCGTTCTTGAAGTCGGGTTTAACAGCAGCTAGCCCCCCCATCCACTCACCCTTGATTTCTACGGCGTGAATGCCGGCATAGGAGCAGAGCCGCATGAACAGCACATGGTAAGTCTCGGTGCCGGACTGAATGCCTCGCAGCAGGCCCATTGGCGTGTCCGGATTGCCCGTGTCGATGCGCAGTGCCGACAAATCTTTCACCGTTATCCAACGAAACAGAGCGCGCACTTTCTCCAGCTCGGTGGTGCACACGGCCGTGAGCTGATCGGTGAGATCGGTGAAGGTCAACTGTTCGCCCTCGGCAATGTTGATCACGTGCTCGTCTAGTTGGCGGAAAATCGACGCGTCTGTGTACAGGGCCGATTTAGGCCTGCTGGGAGCCACCGGGGAAGGCACTCGCTCGGGAATGATGGGCACCGCGTCCGTGTGGTTGTCTTCGTCATCCTCGGCTGCCGTTGGCGGCGTGGCGGCGTCTCCTGCAGCCAGGAGCGCCGTTTTGTTGTCCTGCCCTATTGGCTGGTGACTTTCCGAGGCGATGGAGTCCTTGGATGCTTCATAGTTTGCCGTCAGAGTCATGGACGCCATGGACTGGACGTTGGGGCTTAAGCCGCCGCCGCTGCCACTGGCGCTGCCGCTGCCGCTGCCGCCTCCTAGCCTGTTGTTGCTATCCTCGAGGTCTTCCAGTTCTTGCTGCAATTTTTCAGTGTTGTCATCGCCATGGTTACTAGTGACGGTTCCCATTTTTGGGTTATTGTCAGTCGATTCTTGCTCTAATTCCATAGGTGATTTTCAACGTCAATTTGATTTTGTTATTATCGCCTAACTGTCTTGTCTGTCAATATTTTATGTCAATGTGATATCATTTTTTGAGCATAGCTTTTGCCTTATATGTCAGCAATTTTTCCCATAGATATTAAGATGGACAGTTACGAGCTAGAATTGTGTAATTTTGTACTTTAGGAAATTACTAAAATAATAACATCCGAGCCTTTGATTTAAATTTTTTTATTCATCTCTGCTTTGTACTTTTACTTTAACACTTGTATTCTAAGGACACCTTAAATAGAAGGACGGGACACTTCGTTTCTTGGAAAGTTTTTGGAGTCCAATTGTCGCGAAAAAAACCCTACGGAGATAGGAAATTAGCTTTTTTTCGACATAAAATTAATGATTGCACTCGATTAAAAGCAGATACAAATCTCATCTTTTGATATGTGGTTCCTGCCTTATACTCTATCGAACTATGTACGTCTTAATTTGTGAAAAATTGATGTTTTAATTATTTCCTTTGTAAAATTTGTCGAAAATTATGATATCAATAAAATAGTTTTTTTAGCAGCTGGGCAGGTTCTGATCCTCTTCTAATCAAGTCTGTTTTATTCAAAGAACATTTCCATCAATCAGTATTTTGGATAATTTTGCTGGTCCGGTCACATATCAATTTCAGATTCTCTCTGGATTGGCTATTTATGTCAATTAGTAGTTTCTTTACGAAAGTGAATTAATATCAATAAAATAATAGGAAGATCAATTTTTCACAAATTAAGACGTATGTAGTGCGATAGAGTAAGAAGGCAAGAAACACGTATCAAAAGACGAGATTCGCATCTGCTCCCAATCGAGTGCAAAATTTTGTCGAAAAACTGCAAATTTTCTATCTCCGTAGTGTCTTTTTTCGTGATAATTGGACTCCGAAAACTTTCCAAGAAACGAAGTGTCCCGTCCTTCTACTTAAGGTGTCCTTGGGTTATACATGTACGCTCGTACTATTCTGTCCCCTTCTGCAGATCAGGAAATGCCTATGCTATAGGGTAGTTGCTTTTTTAGCTACTACATGTATTTATTGAACCGAATAACGCTCATATTTTCTGCGCGTAGCCATAATTTCTGCTTCGCGTTTGATGCGTTTCACAAATTATATACATGTATTCCTACATCTATGGGTCTGAGAAAGTTAACTCGCCTCCATTTCCTGTTGCTTTTTGGCTAATAGTTGCAGCATCTCACGGCTCTGCCTGGCAACTAGCTGGGCTGTTTTCTCCTGAGCCTGTTCTTGAATCTGCGATTCAATCAGGCTGCGCTGCTCCTGCTCCTTGAACCTGATGGTCCGTCGGAGCTCTTCCTTTTCGACTTCCGGTGCCTGGCGTTTCATCAGCTCCTCCAGCCTGCTCTCCCAGGTCTCTTTCATCTCGGCCGCCAGACGCCGCTCCCTCAGCTCCTTCTCCTCCATCAGCCGGCGGAACAGCGAGTCCTCCTCAGCCCGGTGCTGCCGTTCTAAGCTGGCCTGGGCCTCGCGCATCTCCCTGCGCCTGCGCGCCACTAGCTGAGGAAAAAAATGGTGCCGACTGTACGTGGCTCGCTTGTGCTTCCGCATTCGCTGGGCTTGCACCGGTCCCTGAACGGTTGATGAATGTGTCGGTCGGTGAAGTGTGGCGTCTAGATTATTTGTTGCTTTATTAGATCATTGCTTTTCGGCGCCCCCTGGGGGGCTCAGACAGGCAGCATAAATCACTCATGTACTCAAAAGAAATCTCGAGCAGCTGGAAAATCTCCCCGAGCAGTTAGAAAATCTCCCGAGCAGTTAACTAATCTCCCCGAGCAGTTAAAAAATCTCCCCGAGCAGTAAGAAAATCTCCCGAGCATGTGCAAAATCTTTTCTGTACATATAAAATCACCCGAGCAGCTAAAAAATCTTTCCGTGAATTTAAAAAATCTCCTAACTAGTAAGAAAGTCTTGTTAAAATTCTAACATCCCTTTGCTAAAGAGCCATGTATGGCACGAAACTCCAAAATTATTGGAATTTGATTTAATCCCTTAGAAAACTTCATTATCTAAAAAGTTCTATTCCCTTGGAAGCAACTGAGATCGCCTTCGAAGCTTCTCATCCCCTTTGAAACTTATCATTATCTTTGAAACTTCTCATCCCATTTGAAACTTCCCATCCCATTTGAAACTTCTCATCTCATTTGAAACTTCTCATCTCATTTGAAAGTTATCATCCCATTTGAAACTTCTGATCCCATTTGAAACTTCTCATCCCATTTGAAACTTCTTATCTCCTTGGAAAATTCTTGGTCTGTTCTTCAGAGCATTTGATCCCCTAGACTGTTCTGATCCTCTTCGAAAATTTAAATCCCAAATAAAAAACAACTCTTCGGATCGCCTAAAAACTTCAGATCCCAAGTCTTCATCCATGTAAACTTCCTGTTTTCCGATTTTACATCAGCATCAAAGCACGGCCCAATTCTCACCTGAATTCCAACCGACTCGAGCGGCACACTCGGCACTTGACTTCGCGTTACCGCTTTAGCGTCCAAATCTTCGCTTCTCAATCGGGTACAGGTGACCGCCTGTTTAATGCTGATCGCCTGAGCGTCCACCTGATTCTTGCGGTGGATGTCGGCGTCGCGGTCTTTGGATTTGTTGTAGAAATTCTGGGCCGATACGGCCGTGCGTAGGCCAACCTGCCAGTGGGGATATGTGTGAATTTGTGAATAATTTTTTACGATAATAATGACTTCAAACAGGTGCCGCTACCCTTTATAAAACTTCAAAGAAGTGCCGCTAAATTTTAGAATACTACAAAGAGCTAGTGCCGCTACCATTTATAAAACTTCAAACGGATGCCGCTTCATTTTAGAAAACTTCAAAGAGGTGCCGCTTCCATTTATAAAACTTCAAAGAGGTGCCGCTACCCTATATAAAACTTCAAAGAGGTGCTGCTACATTTTAGAATACTACAAAGAGCTGATGCCGCTACCATTTATAAAACTTCAAACGGATGCCGCTACCCTTTATAAAACTTCATAGAGGTGCCGCTATGATTTATAAACTTCATAGAGGTGCCGCTTTTCTTTATAAAACTTCAAAGAGGTGCCGCTACCCTTTATTAAACTTGATAGAGGTGCTGCTACACCTAGAATAAAACTTAAAAGGGTAGATAGAATTACCTCACATCTTTCTATGAAGAGCGGCCGCTACCTTCCTCTTGCGTCGCATATAATCATAATATACCCATGCTATACAAGCATATAGTTAGATAGCACGTATTTTAATAGCCAACCAAAAATACCGTCTAAGAACCCCAAATACTACAGAGAAAAAGCCAATATTTAGCTCGTAACTGCGATATTCTATGCCCTTATAATTAAAGCGACTTGCATTATTAAGCAAAAATAATTAGCAAAATATTTCCGACTTGAAAATCCGTCAGAGTGGACTCTTGAATTTTTTTGTTAATTCTATAGAAAGCTAGCAGTCAGCTATGCTGGAGACAGTCGGAATTGGCACTCATTAACACCTGACTGACTGATTTGCAGCTGTTGTTGAGGGAAGCCTTTTAGCTTAGCTAAAGTGTTTTTTTTAATTGCCTCAAAAATGTGACAGGCAAGTCATTTTCTTAAGGCTTAGCAGTTTAATATGCGCGATGCAAGATGTTTCTATTTGTTAATTTTAATCTTGCAAAAGAAGAAACGCTGTAAATCTCTAATAAATCTTATCTTTGCAGTCTAATTAGTTTTACAATTTAGACACTGTTTTCTCTTCTTTGATATCGTTCCTTCTAAAATTTCAAATGGAAATACTCTTGCTTGAGAACTTTAGAATATCTCCTCTTAGAACCTAAATGTTGATTTTCCCTTTGGAATCTCTTCGTCTAGAATCTCTCTCTGGGTTCTCTTCCGTGAAAGTTTCTCCAAAGAAAATAGTTTCCTCTAGAATTCCTTCTAAATCGAGATCTAATTTGTGAGCATTTTTTTTCAGTCATAACGACTTCAAAGAGGCGCCGCTACACTTCATATCATATTTAATTAGAGGAGAGCCCTTTCCTGCTGCATACAACTACAGAGAGATGTCGCTGCCTTTTACAAAGCTTCATAGAGGCGCCGCTACCCTTTATAAAACTTCATAGAGGCGCTGCTACCCTTTATAAAGCCTCAAAAAGGCGCCGCTACCCTTTATAAAACTTCATAGAGGTGTCGCTACCCTTTATAAAACTTCAAAGAGGCGCCGCTACCCTTTATAATACATCATGGAGGCGCCGCTATTGAAAACATTTCACTATTTTATCAATTTTTCAAAGACATGTGAAAGTCTAAGCCGCACTCACCGCGTCCATATCCATCTGAGTGTTCTTCAGCTGAGGCCGGTGACTGGTACAGTACACCCCTCTGTCGGCGCTGTCCACCGGATTAGCGCAATAGGTGCCAACACTGAGCGATATGCCGCAAACCTGACAGCGGAAACAGTTTCTATGAAATACGGCGTCATTAATGGGACCAAATTTTTCAGTAGGATAAACAGCCTTGCCGCAGCGCTGGCACTGGTGCAGATTCGAATTTCGATTCATTTCTTAGCTCGATGTTTATTGCAAAAAAATACAAAATTATGCAGTTGTTATTTGTTGTTTCGACTTAGTCGTACATATAGAAAGAGTAGAGTGAGAACCTGAACGAGGGGAGAACGAGAGAAACCTTGGGTGGCCAGTTGAGAAATTTTCTAACAAGCATTCCAAAGAAAGCTGCGCGGGTATATGTATAAGTTTCTTTATTTTTCCTCACTCGACAAGGGGTGGACGGGACACTTTGTGCTAGCTATTGTGTGTGTGCCTGCGCTAAACTCTTCAGGGTCAAGGGAGAGAGAAAAGAGGGTACTATAGCTGTGAGTTGGCTGCAGGACTTAGCGAATCAAATTTCCATTGTAGCCAAGCGAAAACGTACGCTGTTGGTGTACAGAAGCGCACTACTGCACTCTGTTTCTAATTCTATAGAGAAAATGTTAAGTAGATATGAATAACTGAACAGTCGTTAGTTTACCTTTCACTTACAAGTTTTCAATGAAAGTAATTTTACCGAATATCGACTGAGTTTGTATTTTTAGCTAACGCTTAGTTAGTTTACGTTAGTTAATTAGTTTAGTTCGTTCGTTATTTAGTTAGTTAGTTAGTTAGTTAGTTAGTTTGTTTGTTTGTTTGTTCAGTTTAGTTTAGTTTTTTCGTTTGTTTAGTACTTCAGTTAGTTTATTTATTTGTTTGTTTGTTTGTTTGTTTTTTGTTTGTTTTTTTGTATTTTTACTTGGTTAACTTACTTGAATATAGTTTTGAGCAGCAACTTCCTCGAACTTTAGAAGTGTTAGTTTACTAACGAAACTGTGTTACGGGATAGTTCGAAGTAAAAATAGCAGTGAAGTTGCTAGCTTCCTAGTCTCCAACTCACGCTGCACTCTACAGCGGATAGCCTCTAAGGCTCGGTCTACTTTCAGTGACAGCCTTTATAAATAATTAATCACACTGCAAGATTAAACCCTGATAGAGCAGTCCACGCTTATAGCCAGCTTGTGACAGCTATATAGCCATCTTCAGATTGGATGGTGTGGCATCCAACTCACTATTTACTCAATTTTATGTCTTAGCAACTAACTATAAAGTGCGTATAAAACTTTCTGCTATTAATTAATCTGGTAAAATGCATTTTAGAGCTCAACTTATATTTTCAAGTCATTATTTTGGAGCTTGTATTGTATTAAGTGAAGAGATAGTTCAAATTTAGGTACAGAAAGCTTTGTTGATTTGATTTCGACACAACACAACTATTTTTACTTCTTTTGTGCTCAATGCTCAAACCCCATGCAAGTAACTTAAATTGACAAACAGCCAATGCGTGAATTTATTATTTTGCATGTCAGCTTCATGAAAACCGTGCGAGTTAAATTGACTGCCCCATGAGCTTTTGCAGCTTAAAGCCACGTTAGCTGCATGTAGAGTGCACGCTGCGGTTTTTTCCACGTTTCGTGTGAAATCTCACAAGATGCCTCGAAAATACTCATAAAAAGGCACACTTTGCATGCTCAAGCGCTTTATTTATTTTAGACTGTTTCTATTTTTAGATTGCTGCAACTTCTGAGATTCATGTGATTAATTTTAGTCATTGACCTGGCTGTGTTGTCAGATGGTTTATTTATTAAATTTTGAAGGGGTTATGCCTAGATTTTTCTCAGAAATGATGTGACTCGACCCAACGGTTGAGTCGCTGCTGCCTGAGCTAAGCCTCGAAGGACAACAGGCTTTGCCTTCTCGCTTGACCCGCCCCGAAATGATCTACTGGTAGCTTGGATGTGACTGAGCGGCCAAGGTCCTAAAGTACAAATATCTGGCCCAAAGAGTTTTCTAAGGTAATCTCGGGGTGCGAACCCGAGACCTGCCACCAGCCACCTACGGGCTCCTAAAACTACCCCCTGACGAGACGGGGCTCCCGGACACTGGACCGTCAGCTGGTTTAGGGCGTCAGATAAAGTACAATAGCCGATTATAAGGGACTCTGCACAGGGCATAACGATGGGCTGGCGAGCTCTAACAAGGACTTTTCTAGGGGTGCAGGGGGCCTCTTTCGAGGTGATTTGCGGAGGGAGTTGGATTGAGGGGCTACACCTGCCGACGAGCCTGGGGCGGGCTGCTCCATGCTAAAAGTGCGTTACTAATCTTAGGGGTTTTATCCCATGTAGAGGTTCGTGGGGCGCCTGGCATGATTAAATGAGGGACTCTTATCAGCCCCAGTCTGTGCACGGCTTTTTAGAGGGTTTTATGCTTACATTGACTATTCTAACAGGCCTGGAGGCGCGCTATCTATGGCCTAAAGCGCTTCCGGCTTCACATTAAAGTACATTGGCTGTCTTCCAATCTCAATGTGGCTCCCCACAGCGGCGCACAAGCTATCTAAGCCAGCTGCGGCATGGCTTAAATAAGCAAAGAAAAGCTAATAAAAGGGGGAATCAACTGCAGCTCTCACTCACACGATGGCTCTGAAATGGCTCCCACCAGGTTGGCGAGAATATTATATTAATAACCCTAAACTGAATCAGACAGAAATCTCGCGCACAAGGGAACCCAAAGCAAAGCAGCAGAGACAAACAAGGGGGTCACTTTACCAGCCGCTCGAAGCACAGCTGCAGTCAGGGTCAGGTCAGGCGCGTCGCTGTCGTTCAGGCCGGGGTCGCTGCCTCACCAGATGCCGGAGTGTCAGATGTCGCTCACGGGAGTCGCCGCTACAGTCGCTGCTCGGCCGGAGATGCCTCGACGACTAAACGGGGGCCGGGATGATCAACTACTGGGGAGCGGGCTTCCTCAACCCAGCAGGGGGACGTCGGGATATTACGCCGACGGTGAAGGGACTGACCGGGAGATACCTCGACCGGACAAGGGCCAGTCGGGAGGACAGGGGTTTCACCTGGAGATGCCTCGACAGGGAAAACAAGGGTGTCACGAGAGCCCGAAAGGTTGAGATTTTCGAGGCAAAAATCGGCTTCCTCATATAGTGCGAAATTCCTCAGTAGTGTGACGTTCAACCCCGGTCTCTTTTCATTTTCATACAGATCAGTAAAGGTCTCTAGGTCCTTTATGTCTAGAGTCGTAAATCACTGTTCCCAGACAGTCTGACCCCTACTCTGGCAGCTTTTAGGCGCCAGGTGGTGTCTGCGGGACACGTGACTGTGGCGAATTCTTTTGTTCTCTTTTGACAGCTAGACATCCTTTCCCCCCTAATTCTATTGTTCTCTTTTTGGTTTTTTCGATACTTTTTGACAGCTAGATTTCTGACCCCTAAAAGTACTTTGGGATTTAGGATTAGGACTTTCTCTTCAACTTCTTCAACTTCTACTCGTTAAGAGGATTAATCTGTAGATTTTTGCGTCTCTGTAGGATAATCTGCTGCGAAAACCCATAAATCATTTTGCTCGTAAAATGTCATTTTTGGCGCCATCTGTCGTGTGATTTATGATCCCCAGAGACTGGGTTAGGATCCCCTGATCGGGTAGGGTCACGTGATCAGACCATCAGCCTATCAGAAAATTACACGACCATTATAACAAACGGTGCCTGACCAATTGGAAAAATCGGCGATCAGTTTAACAAATCGGCGCCGAGCGCGCCTATTTAAAGCGCCGCCAAGCGCGCTCGAAGAATCAGGCGTTCTGGCAAGTCGGTGTCACGTTCTGACATCACGGCGTTCTGACAACCCGTTCAGACGGCCCCTTAGTTTATTAGGATCAATATCTTCCCTTTAGTCAGCAAGTCCCCCTAAAGTTATCAGCGATCAGTAACATCGATCAGCTTCGTCACGGTTATCATCAGCCGTTGTTATCAGCACAGCAAGAATAATCTCCAAGTACGTTCTTAATGATCCAAGTAGTGCATTCCACTCCACTGAAACCGAACAATAGAGCGGCGGAGGGGTGGGCGTCAAGGTTGCGCAACCCAGGGGTAGAAAAATGAGTCACTGGATGAGTCATCCTCATTACAGAAAAACAGGCTGTAGCATGCCTAGCAGGGACTAGCTGTTACAAGCTGGGGCACGCATAGCGATGGAACACTAAGGCATAGAATTCTAGAGATCTTACTGGAAGTGAAGGCTTTTTTAACAGGGGGCTGAAAGCGTACACTAGCGGGCCGACTATTCTGGGCCGGAATTTTTTTCTGATGCCCCAAAATTCATGGGACGAAAACGGAAAATGGTCAAAAATAAAAAACCTTGTGCCCGTGTCCCAACTGTCCATATCAAACGAAATAATCAGAACTGGTTACTTATTGTATGTACACGAAACCTTTATTTGGAAATGCTTTTGGGCTCTGAAGAAGAAAAATGGTGGGGAGAGCGTACGTATTCAATGAAACATAGGTTTTTTACGTGCAGTAACGTGCTACGCTTTGTACGCTGACAAGGCAAGCATGCATGAATGTACAGTAAAAGCTTTTAAGGAGAGTCTTGACTTTCTAGCAAAAAGCTGTATAGGAGTATTGTCTAGTGCTCTGTTCTACAAGAGAAATGTCTTTCTAGTTTCTGAATGAGCATTGATAATGCTTTTTCGAGCTTCCAAACTTGGACAGTCAGTTCTTTGCAAGCGACGTAAAGTTGAAAAACGGCGGCGACTTCATTATTGCTGAATTTGGGCATATCCGCCAGCTATTTGAGATGGAGAAAGACAAGCCTTTGAAACTGGCACCCAAGCTTAACTCAAGTTTAATGGATCCAAAGAGCATTCAGAAGGCGTCACCTAAGCTTGCACTCGCAGTGTTCTCTGAATCAACTGCAAGCGCTCTTGTGTACTATTCCGAAAACCAAAAAAAGGGTTTTCACGAAACTGCTGCTTTCGTAACTGCGTTCACAAAGCTATGGCAAGCCCTGAATGTAAAGACAAGCACGATAGGCAAGCGCAAGAGAAGTTGCTGCAGAGATCCCATTAGATCAGACATGGACTGGAAGCTGGATTATTTGTCAAGCGTGGCGGACTACTTGTTGAAGTGGAAGGAGTGCCGTAGCCGAGGGCTTAGCGACGAGACATTTTTGGCCCTAGGCCATACCATCGCTGCGTTGGTACAGATGTCAAGGTACCTGCTAAACAGTTTGATGTTTGAGTACGTTCTACTCGGTGCTCTGCAATCTGATCCACCGGAAGGTAGATTTGGATGGTATCGTCATCGCAAAGGCCTTAACTACTACGTGTCTTGCAAGGACGTCTTAGATGCAGAGAAAGCCATTCGATCCGTGTCATTATTGTAATTCAGTGGTATCGCACCACGTGCTATTCAGGCCCTTTCAGGCAACATGGACAGCGAGAGTCTGACCAAGCTGGCAGAAGAGATCGCGAGTCAAGTGAATCTGAATGGGAATATTGAAACAGCTGATGCTAATGTCATCTATTACGTGGCAGGAAAGTTTGTCCGATCAATAACAGCTCAAAGGGCTTGTAATTCCTGCAATGATCGAGCTTCTGCTATCTGTGAGAAGTGAGGTCGCCGCCGATGCATCGCTGTCAGTCTTTCTGCGGCAGATTAACCGAGGAGGATTGACTGAGCCTTCTAGCCTCGCCTTTACAGCCTGTCAGGCAGCCTGGGAAATCATTTCCCAATTGCAAGCCTGTCCGCAGTTTTTGAATTCCAAACATCGGCACGTCACCCTGTTTGATGCGATTTGTTCAGAAGTTTTCGAACGCCTCCCAAACCTGCGGTTTCAAACACACTGTGAGCATCAGCACTCAATTCTTCAGCCGTTGTGCCGCAAGGTTTTTAATGCTGCTGCGAAAAATTGGGTCCGCCGTCTCTCAACAGCAGAATCTGAAGCTCCATCGGCCAGAAAAACTGCGAAGTTCCTCAAATGAGCAATTGCGAAGTTGTAAGTTAGACTAATATTTCTCAAGAATGCCTTCCAGTCATGCGTCTGTATTTTTACTTGAACTTATTAATTTTTTATTTGCTTTGTAGCATGTTATTGAATTTTTCTCCGTTAGGCAATTTTAATCACTGCGGCAGCAACTGAATTATTATTTTTTCTGTTTGGACAAGCAATTTAAGTCGGCCCGCTAGTGTACGCCCCCCCAAAAAGCCTTCACTTCCAGTTAGATCTCTAGAATTCTATGACTAAGGTGAAGGAATGCGGAAAGATTCTGGGTGGCCAAGCCAGGATTCATCAGAAATAAATAAATCTCTTAAGGTCCTCTTTAGTAAAATGAAGCCCGCCTTAGCACCTGTTGATGGACTATGTAGTTATAAATTATAACGAGGATTTATGTGAGGAGTTGTAGCATATACCTTAATGTGACTGGAAGGTCGTGGGTTCGAGTCCCGGCTCTTAGGAGATAATTTAGTGCCCTTGACCAAGGTAATTAATCCCAGCTCCAGAGTCACCAGATGGACAAAGGCGCCCACTGAAAAAGGGTAGTCGGAATCCGATCGAAAAATCCGACCGGAATTTTATAGAAGAAGTGTCTCGTGCAATCCGATCGCTTTCTGATCGGAACTTCCGATCGGCTTGTGACATCAGAATCCGATTAAATTCCGACCATTCTTTTGCTTCGTATGTACTGGCTGCTGGCTCCAAAGAGTTAAAATTTCAGTTTAGACTACTTTACTATAAGTATCACTAGCTGATAGGCCTTGCTAGTGACGCGGTAGAAGTTGGCAATTCCAATAAAGTTAGCAACTTAGTTTTAAATTGGTTTAAACCGAAAAACTTTAGGTTACCTACTTAACTATGTAAAAATTACTATCATTTCATTAAAACGTGCTATAAAAGCTTCCGTCTTCCACTCTAAAACAATTCAGTTTCAGTGCGATAAATTATTAGAAAAATCTATCAACGGCTGCAATTACAGGTAAGAAAACAAGACATTGTTTGAACAACTAATAATTATGTAATCCATAAAGTTTCCTTTGCCATAACAGGCAGACAGACAGTTTAATCAAGTTTACTTAATCATTATAATTACATTCATTCAATAAAAAACAATAACAATAAAAAAATAAATTCATTAGTTACGGGCATTAAAAATTACTGTCATTAGTCAATTGTGATAATCAGTCAGTATCTGGCTCAATGCTGCTGGTGGGTGATGCACCACCCCTGCTCTGCCGTTGTCGCTTTCTCGTTGAGCTATCGACTGGAACTGCTGGGCCCGAGCTTTTTCGTTTCCGGACACCGTCGAAGAAACTTTGGATGGCTTTGTTGATGGCGTCCACAGAAAAATTGGAAAGAGTATCTGGATAGTGGAAGAAAAATGAATAATTTTGTGGGCGAACTCCAGTTTATATCCTGGACCATTTACGCTGAATTCTATGCTTATCATCTTGCCAACTAGTGTAACAGGTGTATAAATATATGTTAAGCTGTACCCTCCCTGAGCAGTTGAACTTGATAAAATGCTTTGAATTTTAAATATAAATTACAGTGAAAAACTAAATTGTCTAAAATGTTACAATTCTTAGGTCTAAACAAAGCAAAGCATTACCCTTAATTATCTCGCCGAAATATTTGTCAAAGGACAGCTTAGAGTTTTCCTTGTCGCCTCCTCTTGTGTCCTTTCCACCAGTTCGGTTAAATCGGCATTGGAAATCACGGCCGATCAGCTCGTTTATCGCGTAGCGAATGGATTGCTGCACTTTTGCGCACAGGCATCTTGTCTGGAGTTGTGATACCTGAAACAAAAGCAGTTTAGCGAATGGAGAAGCTCAAGGGCGACATGGTTTAATTGATGGGTGTGCATCATTTTAAATTATTTTACAGGAAACTTTAAGAATTCAATTTTTAGCAACTACAATTGAGGGAATTAATTAAAGGGACCTAATTATCGATCCTTGCAAAGTTAAAAAGAGTATAAAAATGATATTTAGAAAAGAAAGAATGAAAAAAATCCAAGAAAATCTACTCACCAAAGTCTTTTTAAGGTTCTCATCAGCTCTGAGACAGTCTTCAAATTTCGTTAAGTCTGCCTCCGTACGGACAGGCAAGTTGAATGGCATTGACTGTGCAGATGAAACTCCAGGCAGGCTGTGCACTCCGCGCTGCAGTGTATCTTTGAGCTTCAGGGTCTCTCTTAAGTTAAGCAGTTGCAGACAGTAGAGCCCTAAAAAGAGAAACAGGCCAATACTTGATTATTGACGTGTATCAGAACCTGGAGATGAGGTTCCTCTCCATTGGCTATGGAGATTATTGCTTAAAATTATTTTACCTTCAATAGATCCCCAAGGGTATCCGCAGGATTCAACCTGCCTCCTAGCGAATGCTTCGAGCTGAGGCACAGCCGAGAACGCGCCCTGTAAAGGTTTTGTATGGGTAAATTGAAAAGTTGCTTGTAATCCTAGAAGTCATATCCTGAACATCAGATTTTATCAGGATCATTATCAGAACCGGCATTATGTTTAATAAACTATTTGAAATTACCACTGGTGGAAGTCGCGGACACTCCTCAATTTGTGTCATGTCCCGTCGATTGGTAGGTGTCAGAGCAGAGGCCTGATCCCCAGGCTGGCGCTGCGAGAAGCTAGACGTCGCTTGATTATAAGCTTGACAGGGGCTCGTTAAGTGGATTTGAGTAGTCGATGATAGGCTTTCATCAACGTTCGTAGAGTTCTGTGATGTTTAATTGAATACAAAAAGTTTAATTTAAATAAATAGAAATGAAAATTTAAAAAGTTCTTTTTTAAACGTTTGAAAGAATTGGAGCCAAGACTGAAATAATATTAGGCAACAATGTACTATAAAAATACGTACTTTTGGCATAGTGGTTGCAGGTGTAGAACATGTAGACAATGCTGGGAGCTCAATGCTGGGTGCAGGCGTAGACGATTTGGCTGGCACAGCATTCTGCACGGGTATGTCATCCCTGTGCCTTTGAGATTGAGACCCAGGTTCCTTAATAAAAAATAAAATAATGTAATTAATTTTATTTTTGTCAGCCTTTGCATTATGAAACTTTTAATATTTCAAATCAAATTAAAATAGTGCATACGTTTTCATCCTCGGTTGCTTCATTTGCTGATAAGAGGTTTTTCAAAGGTGGGAGTATTTGTCGACCAGTTCGCCGCACTCTATTTGGCAAAACATGCAAAAGCAGTTCCTTTGGGCGATAACGTTTCTCTCGAATTATGGTGCGTAGCATATTAATAGTGTCAGTTGTGTCACACTCATGTGGAATGACCTGCAGGATGATAGCCTTCTCTAGCTTGTCAGCATAAGCCACTTCGATTTGCACTTCAGTTGATGATGGCAACTTCCTCCACTGTTCAACTGTCCATGATGCATAGGTTCCCAGAATACACTGGTTTTCATTGGCTTCAATAACTTCTTCATCATAAACGAAGTACACAATGAATTTCATTTGACTTCCTAGAAAGTTCTGATTGAATATACTTCATGAGTCAAAAACAATTTCTATGATAAAGTTACATGTGTAGGCTATTGCTTTTAGTCCATGCATGGAATAACTAGGTATTCACAATCAAGATAAATTATAATTGCCTTTCTAATAGGCCGAACATTAGACAGATGTGTCATTGAAGGTTGGTAAAACCCTATGCCTATTGAATTAGATGGATAAGGAAAAGAATACAAATCTCTAACATACTTCAATAATCGACCAGACACTAGACCTTCATATTCTCTTGAAACAAGTATTACTTCTCCATCATCAATAATTGCACAATTATCAGGACTTTTGCAAGAGAAACTGAGGCTAGAAAGCTTATCAGTTGAGTACAAGAAGCGCACATTGAGCAATTGATTGACAGACTGAGCAAAGATGTTATTATTGCACCTAATTCTTTTTTTAATGAGCTGTAGGTAGTTTTCAAATGGGAAAGCTGAGAAATTATCAACTGGGCCATATAACTGCACAAACTCAGGAAAATGCAAAAGAGCATGGAAGTTGTAGGACAAGACACTGGCATAGTATAAATTTGGTGCATCTGCAACAAATTTCTTTAAGCAGGCTTCTGCTGCAGTAAGATATTTTCTACTATACGTTTCAGAGCTAAGCACATAAATTGACCAATGGAGCAATAGAAAATGATGATAATATTCCTGTGGCAAAACATCCATAAGAAGATATGGACCCAAGTAAAGTAAGAATTGACGGAATTCAGTAGCTTTAAAATGCTCAATGTTAGAAAAATCCTGAAGCTTTCGTTGGAAATTATTTGGGATATATCTTTGTACCTCTGCTACCTTTCTGTTAACCATAGTTTTTAGGTGAATAGACAGTTTGCATGGTAGCCGAATATGTTTTGCACCAAGAAAAAAAAATTTAAGTAGCTTACGACAAACACCAAGGCAAACAATATGCATATAATCAGGTGTGAAATTTGAGTACATTGGAACAATTTCAGCCAAGGGTGAAAGACAATGCTGATTACTTTCCTTATTCATTCTATAATCAAAATTTGTTCTTGCATCAGCAATGCTACTGGAGAAACATATTCTATCACCAATGTAACTTCCAACTTGACGACACCAACTACAACCTACATAACTAGAATGGCCTTTAAGACATTGTATAAAATTCCTTGCAGGTGTGTCACAAATAAATATAATTTGCTTGATTTTTATTATTACTCCATTGTAAAGAAGATGAAATTGAAGCAAATGCTTAACTTCTTTGCAAAATTTATCTAAGAAGCATTTTAAGTCTGGTTTTCCTATTCCACAGAAGAGTACCAATGGTACAGGTCGAAAACAGTCATTAACAATCATTAAAATAGGCCACAATCCAACACGTGATGACTTAAAAAGAGGAAGCCCATCAATGTTTATTTTTAATGAAACAAAATATTCAGAAACACCTTGTGGGATAGTCAGAACCTTTGAGTCAAGCAAGAATTTGATATTGTCAGAGATTGATAGAAAAGCAAGCTTACCATTGTTAATATCAAGTTTTTCTATCTCAGTTTTTGGAAATAGCTTTTTAAGCATATATACAGACCTTGGCATGTTAGGATGAAACCTTGCTAATAGTTTTAACAAATGGTTCATAGCAGAGATAGTTACATTAAAAGTCAAATAAAAATGAAGCAAATCCTTAGCTAGTAAATATTCTTCATGGCTTGAGATTGAAGGTTGCTCTTGTGGTTCATTGCCTTTGTCAAGAGGCTCTTCAAACAAAACATTCATTTGATAATCAAAGTCTAGACCAAGATCTAGTTCCTCAACATTGTCACCAATACAATCAAAAAAATGTTCATTCTCTTCTTCATTGCCTTCAGGGATATTATGGCCAAGAATACTTTCACCAGAATCAGCAATGCTAGTTGTGGGTTTATTAATAGTATTTGTTGTTGAATTAGAACTTGTAGTAGTAGATTCAATGACTGGGTTACAAAGCAATGTTTGAATCTCTTTAACAAGGTATCTATTAGATGCTCTACTATTACTATTAGCCATGCCTAAGGCTAAAATTGAATATTTAAATAACTGATTTTACAGCCTCCAGTCTAGTCCAAGACAAGTCACAACAAAAAAATTGAATAGTTACTACAAATATATAGCTAGCTATAAATACAATTACTAAAATATCTTGCTTTGATGATTCAATTTTTAAATATTAGAATTAGCAAGAACCTTTATTTTATTTTTTATAGGCCTGCAGCTAGGCCTAGCTTGATATCTAAAGTAAACTTTAGTTGACTGAACTAGATTTAGCTAGTAGATATCTAATAATTTATGTATGATTAAATAACATTTATTGTACTAGCTCTTAGTGTTGCTCATCAAAATGTACTTTAACTACAAGTACGAAAATAAGACCAGGCTGGAAATAGGGAATGATAACTGAAATGATAGTAAAATATCATAAAATGTAAGCCTGTACTGTATATACAATACTAGACATAGGCCTATTTAATAATAACAATTAAATTTACAGGAGAAAAAGCAAGTTGAGCTACATTTAGGCCTAATTTATTATAAAAGCAGCGATGTGTTTCAGCTGAATTAGTAAAGTAAGAGAAAATAGAAATTTAAATACTTGAAGTGCAGAAATACGCAAAGTAGCAAAAAAGACAAATAATGAAACAAAGCATTGTGATTTAAGTTTTTATATAGACTAAACTACGAGTACAAATACAAAAAATTTCCTATTTATACAAATTCTTAAAACACCTAATGGAAAACCTTCATTTAAAATTTACCAGATCGGAAAACAAACAGGAAAGGGTATGATCCCATCCGATCGTAAAGTGGTAGGACCAGTTCCGAATAATTTCCGATGCGTAAAATATGCAGTAAAACAATTTTTAAATAGAAATTCTGAAAGAATCTTGATTAATGTCTAAAAATATGAAGGTTACATTCAGTTCAAAGAGAATTCCGAAAAATTCCGACCGCCCGTCAAAATCCGATCGTATTCGTGTCAGATTCTGACAGCCATTTTTTGCTGGGCGGTTTTGCCGTGGGCTGTACATCTGGTGATTTTGGTCAAAACGTCGGGTGTGTAAATTTATAATTATTATTTTATGATCTATGGATTAAGCAAAATGATCTTTAAAAAACCTGGAATCAGACAAGTCCTCCAGTCGATGCCGCCGGTTTTTTACATGTCATGTATCAGACCGCCGAGGTAAGAAGAACTGATGACAGAACGCAAGTTCCGTCGTCTGGACGTCAGCGGTTTGGATAGAAATTGCCGCCAGCTGTTTCCACTGAGACGTACGCCAGGGCCTCCGCCACCTCGCGAGTTGGTCGCCCACTCAAACGGTGCGTATTCAGATCTTCCTTGGTTGCGTTGGTCGCGTGGTCGTCTTATAAAACCGTGGTAAATAAACTGTAAAAGTATTTAAATTTACATGTAGGGCGCATTTATTTGCGCCATAAATCGAATGGCGAATTTAAAGTATATAATGCAGTTTGTATAGGTAAAGAAAACTGTCATCGTGTAGGTTGCAAAACCAGCTTTCTATCAGAAATCACAGTTATGCAAGTAGTATTTTTTCCTTTGGGTAACAATTGCTTTTGTGTAGGTTTTTATAACAAAGTTTAATCATTGTGATTATGCTTTATAATTTTCCTAGCATCATATTAGAGGAATATCCCTTATAGCTCTTGTATATCGCATCGTTATTGCGGACTTCAAATTCGCATTCGAGTGAAATGTACTTTTTTTCGATTTCGATTTAAACTTCTGTTTGTTTGTTGCAAACGAAGTAAATCGTAGCATGGAATCGGTGGGTCTCTGTTCCTTAAATAAAATGTTCAAATCATTCGCTTTCGTTTTTTCGTCAAAGTGTTTTGGGCAGGCAGGCCACTCATCTTTAGGCCTTTGCCGCCTTTATCTTAACTTAAGCCTTATCAAATTAATCAAAGTAAAATCAAAGTTAGGGCGTTAGGCCTAAAAAACAAACAGGCCCTAGGCCTAGAGTACTTAGACCTGGCTTGTCCTAGTCCTAATATATTTTTATACTTAATAGCCAGTCTAGTGCACTTTAATCTGGATTTCTTTAAAAACAATAAAATTAACTTGTTCATGTCATACTGACATGATTTTTAATACAGATATTTTTTTCATTTCTAGCATGGCCATAGCATAGGCAGGGCCCCTATTATTTTCAAAATATTTAGTTTGGCAGTTTGGCTATCACTATGAGTTTGTGTAATGTAGGCCTATGCCTAGTTGAGTTGAGAGTATAGCATACATGCGCAACACCCGGCCGAATCGGCCGGGTGACAGGCCTGCCAAGCAAGGGACGTCGCAAAATTGCCGATGTATGTCGCAAAATCACCAATGTATGTCACAAAATCGCAATGTATGTTGCAAAATCGCTGATGTATGTTGCAAAATTGGTGAACAACAAGGGGGTAAGTTGCAAAATGGAGAAGAATTGGGAAGATTCAGAGAAAAATGGTTCATGGGACATTTTTTTTTGGTCCTTTGAAATTTTTGCCCAACTAAGTCACAAATTTTTCCACTGATGAGCTATGTTGCACTTACACTGAACAATGTCGCACTTTTTGTCAAACAATGTCGCACTTACATTAAACAACGTTGCACTGGCCAGGTAAGATTTAGGAGGTTGCGCATGTATGGAGTATAGTCTAGTAGAGGGAGAAGAAATGCTTAGTGTTTTGAACTACTTTGATATGAATTGCCAAACAAAATTAAAATTAATAACATAATTCATTGTCCTACTTACTTACCCATACTACAACCATCCTAGCTAGGTAATTTTGATATTAATAAATTATTTGCAATAAACCTTTCTTGAGAGACTGTCAAAAATTAAGCATTATTGGATTTTTTGCTTGAATGCTATGTGTATTGTGCTTATTTGTTCAGGAATTCTAGAACTACTAGAGTTAAGTTATTATATGGTAAAATTATCTTTTGTTCCTTAAACCAAAATGGGAAAGTGTCAAAATATCAATACAAACTATTTCTAGTAGATCTAGGCCTAATCATCTAATGATGTACAAATAGACTAGGTCCTAAAAATTTTTTTATTATTTGGAATTTTGATAGTAACAAAATATTTATTTATTATAAATAGATATTTTTTAGTTATGAATTACCAATAATTGGACTTACATTTAAGACTTCAATTATTTGAATACAATAGGATTAAAATAGGTTCTAGGTAGCTAGCTAAGCATAGGATTTAAATGAAAAAAGTAAGCATAGTGACCACTGGCAGAAAAGAAAATAATAGCGCAGGACCAAAAAATTAGCCCTGCAATGTTTAACACCCTAATTTTGATTAATTAAAAAAATTTATTAACAAAGTTACTAAGTTACAAGTGTCAGATATAAAAGTACTGTATGTGCAAGTGTGCAGAAAAAAACATATGACTGAAAAAGAGCACAACAAACTTGTTGACTTGGGAGTCACTTGGTAGATAGGTCAATTCTTGGAATCTTGGGCAGCTGGTTGATCCTAGGCTGGCTCTGAGACCTCTGGTGCTTTCGAAGGGCCACCTCCTCCTTTGCAGCTGCAGCAAGGATGGCCTCTGCCTTCTTCCGCATCTCGTCAATGCTCTGCTGCTAGGTAGCCAGATCTTGTTGCTGTTGCCACTTGTGGTTAGCCTCCTGCTCCTTCACCAGTGCAGCTGCAGCAGCCTTCTGACGCTCTTCCTCCATCCGCTTCTGAAGCTTCTCCATTGCTGCCTGCCATCCCTTCTTCCGAGCTCGCTCCATGGCTTTGCTGCGGGCTTCCAGACCTGCAGCAATCAGATCAGGCCCGATGGTGATGGTCATCACTGTGGCCAAATTTGACTTCAGCCAGGTCTTGATGACCAGTAATGACTCAAGCGTACTTTCACTCAGCTTGTTGCGCTGCTTGGTGAGGTCATTGGATAGCCACTTCAGGAACCGCTCACTGTCAGTGTTTCCATGGGGAATGCAGCATGCGCTGTGCCCAAGCTTGGTCAGCAGAGGATACTCGTCGGCAGACAGATTCGACCAGAACTCTTCTGGCTCTGCTGTCGTCAGCTCTGCCGTCACTGTGGTCTGCAGCCTTGAGACCTCCAGGCGAAGCTCGTCCAGATTAGCTACTGGGACAACAGTTCTCATGGACTTCGCAATGTGCAGCACGCTCTTCTTGTAGTTGAACTCCTGACCCAGCAAGTAGCTGGGGTTGACAAACTGGAGGGCTTGTAGAAACTTGTTCCGCAAAGGCAGGTAGTGAAACAGCCTTCAGACAAGCTCGCAGTAGAATCCGCGCACGTCCTTGAAGAAGCCGACGCGATCTTTTGGCCACAGCCTGGTCACTGTCTCACGGGTGTTGCCACCAATGACTAGACTGTCATTGTCGAGCTGGTTGGACCACTCCATGGCATAATTTGCCAGGTCTGTGAGAGAACTGCTCTCGTTGACAATGTCTTCACGGACAAAGCACGACAGTATACTGCCACAGAGGTTGTCCAGTGAGGATGCAAGAAGGTGCACCTAAGTGGTTTCGTGCTGGAACAGTTTCTCAATCTTCTCACACCTGGGCAAGGCCTGCAGAAGGAACTGGAGGCAAACAAGAACTCTGTCACTCAGTGCCTCCTTGATGTGGCAGGCTTGAATTGTGTGTCTGATTCTTCGGCATGGCAAAGAACTGTTGCAGAGCAGGCCATTGCTCCAGGATTTGGTGCAACACGACAAGTACCTGAAGCCAGCAAGTTTCAACCCGCTGAATGAACACGTGCTGTGCCAGCTCCAATGAGTCCTGAATCTGAAATTTGACAGTGGTAAGAAGCAAGATATCTAATCCAGCCGAACAGGTTATCCAGCTGATCAAGATAATAGACATTTCGTATAATAGGAAGCCTATATTATACATACCACATTCACGATTCATGAAAGTAATAAATGGCAAGTATTAAACTTCTTACATCTTTGAATGAGTTATGTCGTCCTTCGTAGTGGAAGTGATTATAGATGTCATTCCATCAGCCCTTCAGCCTCGCCAGTACAGTCCAGCACCTTGACAGCATACTGAACGCTGTTGTGGACATGGTGGAGGCTGCATCCACCAACATCAACCAGGTGAGGCAGCGTCGTCTTCAGCTTGGCCAGCAGCCCACTATGCTCACCTGGAATAAACAAATCGAATATTGGCAATGTTGTACTTCAAGAGTGCACCATATGTGGCAATTATCAATCAACTAGCAAGCAATTTGTTCTGCTATTGATAATTACAGGTAACAACTAACTAACTAACTAACAACTTTAAAGTACAAACTCATTCTCCTTAATTCAATTTACTTACCACGCATTGCATTGCACGAGTCAGTCATGACTGCAAGTACATTTTCTTCTGGCACATTGGCTTCGCGCAGAAGTGTCTGAAGCACGGCCTTCATGCCATCAGCTGAAGCATCAGAGAGCTCCTTGATTCCAAGCATGACAATGAGGACCCTGCGCTGCTCTGCAGAAAATACTCGCGCTAGCATAGCCAGGTAGGAGCGGTCACGCTTTGTGCCCTTGTATAGCATGACAGAAAAGGCAGACTTGCGCAGGAGCCCATGCATCTGCTTTATGGCATGTGGTCCAAGTGCCTTGTTCACCAGGTAGGTTGACTTCGTGCAGCCGCAGGCAAACTCCTTGGCAATTCTGCTATCAGGAAACGACACTGGCAGAAGAGTTGCGACATGGTCCATGAGATGAAAGGACAGATCCTTCTGGGCCAGCAAGAGTGTGAATCGCAAATTGGCAGCCATTGCTTGATTCTGGCTGGTGGTGGTGGCAGACTGTGCTGGCAGTGCTGCTGTTGGACCTTGCACTGGTTGAAAGAAGTTCGTGATGCTCTTCTGTTGTCCAATGGATGAGGTCAGGTCCTTGTGCTTCTCACCTCTGGCATGCTAGTGAAGGGCAGTTACACCATGCTGTGCAACAGAGATAGACTTAGTGCAAGCTGTGCAGTGGGCCTCGCCATCATGTTGATCACTTTTGCGACACCAGCTTGAAATGAAATGACCATTGCTGTCGGTCTCCTGCAGCCATGTGTCACACCACTTTGTTGCACGAGAAGTCTTGATGCGCTTCTTGGTCTTGCTCTTGGCGTCAGCCATCTTGCATGTAGCACAGCAGCATAGGCAAAAATCAAATATGCTTTATTCACAGGTCTATATCACACTCGCTCAGTGGGTAGTGAAATAAATGAGGGCGGAGCTTGAGGAGGGGGGACGAGAAAGTCAGGCAGCCAACGCTGTGATTTACTTGTGACAGAGGGGTGCCCAAATGGGGGGGTGGCCACTGGCCAGAATTGGGTACAAAGGAAAGGAGGGAAGGAAGCCAGACAAACCTAGGGTTTGGTGGGGAGGTAGGGGAGGATGTGTGGGGTTGGGGTGTTGTTCTGCTGCCTATTCCATGCCATCCACAATGTACATAGTGTACACACACCTCTTGTGGCACAAGTCTGTATCAATTTTCACTCCTTGTTTGCTGCCCTCCCCCAAGTCCCACACTGTCCCACTGAATCCGGATAGAATAGATGCATTATCTAGAATATAAAGAGAATGGATAATTTTTCACTTTAGTGCAGAGAAAGCACAATTAAGCAAATAATAGTGCAATAGCGCAGCATGTCACAGATAGTGCAGCTGCGCTATTTTAGTGCAGCAGTGGTCACTATGAAAGTAAGGATTGTATAATTTAATAGAAATTAGAAATATAGTTATCTGTAGCTATTTGTACTTTAAAGGGCAACTACATTTAGGATTGTATTAAAAGTGAATTCCAGTATAAATTCAATAAAATCTTGTAATAAAAATTGTATGGCTAGAGTTGAATGAAAAAGGCCCTATACTCTATTTACCTAGTATATTTTTATATTGTATAAATACAATGTTATAAATATCCTATATATATATCTATATACTAACCTATATATTTGTTCTAGACTAGAGCTTTTTTTCTCTTTTAACTTCAATTATAATACTATTTCTAAGAAATTAAATAGCCCTATATATTTTGGACTAAGTTTAGTCCAAAATATTCCTTAGCCCTGAATCATAATTCCCTGAACCATGCACTATGGCAATTTATCTTGCTTTCTCAATGGTCTTTTCTTAACATAAACTGGTGGATTCTTTGCTTTCACAGATATGTTTTCACCTTCTGGCAGTTTTTATTTGCCTTTAGCAGGTATTTTCTATGACTCACTTTTTAGAAGCAGATTTCTCTATCTAAGTAGGTAAATAATTAAGTCAGCACTTAAGCTCAGATATTTCTAGTTGAAAAGGCTCACAAAGATAGCTGTGGATACCTGAGGTAAAATAAGGTTGCTTTTCTGTGGTCTCTGCTTAGGTCTATTTATATTAGTAACTTAACTATTGTTTAAATTGCACAAATAAAATTTTATTAATGCATTAAAAAACAAAATTTCACATATTTTAACACATTTTACTATAAATAAGAAATTGAAATTTCCAAGAAATGATATTTTGATAAAATGGGCCTTCTGAATATAGTAAATTATACCCAATTTGCAAACAACTTTTGATGCATATAATATAGCTTGATTAACCAGATAAACCTAAGCAAGTTAAGATCATGATGATGATGCAGTTTTCTTATTTTAAATTAAGAATATGAATTAATGCATTTCCAGTACTAAACCAACAGTATTGGCTGTCCTGCAATTATCGAAAGAATTCTCAACAGAAGCGCTTTAAAGCCTTCTTAGTTTGTTTTGATCTGAAAGAAAGCTCTTTCGCTTGAAAGCAAAAGCAATGTCTAGCAGCGACTTGTGGAAAGAGATTCAACAGGCGCGCAGCAAGAATGTCTCTCTAAGGGAGCGACGCGAGAAACGCAAACTAGACACTCAGGCAATCATTGCTCAGGCCATGGTGGCCAGTAAGATGCCTAGAAATGTTAGCGCAGCCAGCGCTGACGATTGTGAACCAGCCAACAGTCTTGGAGGAGCGATGCTTGCCCCTGGAGAGGATAAAAATCTTGTTGAAGAGGAGCCAGTAACCGCCGATTTTAAAGTGGAGTTTTCCTTGGTAAGGCAGGGATTTTATTTATGATGTGAGTGGGATTTTTATGGATCTAAATATCTCATAGTTCCATTTTTTATAATTCCAATTCATGAAGGAGGCTCCACCAGCAGCAGAAGATACCCCACCGGCAGACACAAAAACAGCCGCCGCTGTTGTTCCAGACCCCACCGCAGCAGCAGCAGCCGCCGCAGCTGCTTCTATTGATGCCGACAGACAGTTGCAACAGTTGGAACAGCGCCTCCTCGAAGTGCTAGAAGATCTCGGCGTCACTGTCGATTTGCCAGTCAGTTTTGCTGTTATCTTCGACTCGCTAGTCAGTAGGTTTCCCGACTTACCCAGTCTGACGCCCGAGGCTCTGGTTGACCTGTTAGAGAAGCAGGCTGCTCAGGGCGTCATTGCTATTGTCCGGTGAGTCTGTGGGAGTCGTTTGTTTTAATTATTAGTTATAAAACAGGTTGGAGATTGTTTTGGTGATATTTAAGCGCCATAGATTTCAGGGCTTGAGAGATGAGCTCCATATATCTCAGGAGTGAGATTTTAGCACCATCCATCGATCGCTGGAGTGAGATTTTTGCGCCATCGATCTCTGGAGTGAGATTTTTGCTCCATAGATCTCAGGGGGTGAGATTTTTGCGCCATAGATCTCAGGCGGTGAGATTTTTGCGCCATAGATCTCAGGGGTGAGATTTTTGCGCCATAGATCTCAGGGGAACATATTTTAGCGCCTTAGATCTCAGGGGTGAGATTTAAGCGCCATAGATTTCAGGGCTTGAGAGATGAGCTCCATATATCTCAGGAGTGAGATTTTAGCACCATCCATCGATCGCTGGAGTGAGATTTTTGCGCCATCGATCTCTGGAGTGAGATTTTTGCTCCATAGATCTCGGGGGGTGAGATTTTTTCGCCATAGATCTCAGGCGGTGAGATTTTTGCGCCATAGATCTCAGGGGTGAGATTTTTGCGCCATAGATCTCAGGGGAACATATTTTAGCGCCTTAGATCTCAGGGGTGAGATTTAAGCGCCATAGATTTCAGGGCTTGAGAGATGAGCTCCATATATCTCAGGAGTGAGATTTTAGCACCATCCATCGATCGCTGGAGTGAGATTTTTGCGCCATCGATCTCTGGAGTGAGATTTTTGCTCCATAGATCTCAGGGGGTGAGATTTTTTCGCCATAGATCTCAGGCGGTGAGATTTTTGCGCCATAGATCTCAGGGGTGAGATTTGAGCGCCATAGATCTCAGGGGAACATATTTTAGCACCTTAGATCTCAGGGGTGAGATTTTACCTTCATAGATCTCAGGGGGTGAGATTTTACCTCCATAGATCTCAGGGGGTGGAAGTTTAGTCCCATAGATCTCAGGGGTGACATTTTAGCGCCATAGATCTCAGGAGTGAGAATTTAGCGCCAGAGATTCAGGGGTGACATTTCAGCTCCAGAGATCTCAGGGGTGAGATTTTAACGCCAGAGATCTCAGGGGTGACATTTCAGCTCCAGAGATCTCAGGGGTGACATTTTAGCGCCATAGATCTCAAGAGTGACATTTTAGCGCCATGGATCTCAGGGGTGAGATTTTAGCGCCAGAGATCTCAGGGGGTGAGATTTTACCTCCATAAATTTCTGGGGGTGAGAGTTTGGCACCTTAAGATTTAATTGGTAAAAGTTTTCTTATTATATAATCTTTCAAGTGACATTCTATGTCATTCGAAACGGCAATCTCCCTAGACTAAAACTCAACCAGTCAAACTACTTATCTCCCCGCCCTGTAGAGACGACTCGGACAAATCAGCACCCCTGCTAGCTCGCTGGACAATCTCGGAGTGCCGGCACAATCGCCTGTCAGCCTGTCTAGCCGCTGTAAAAACCGATGACTCAAATTATCAGCAGGTGCTGAACGACGACAACCTGGAGAGTCTGCTCAGTTTGCAGACGTTAAAGGAGCGTCAGGCGACTCGGGCTAACGCCGAGATTGCCGAATTATTGCACCGGCGAACTTTTATGGAGTTGCAGCGAATTGAAAAGTTTAAATCTAGGAACGGCGCTTTGGTTAGAAAGTTTTGCGACTACGAGACTAGGGAGCAGTGCGAGGCAGCGGCTGCAGCCAGGTGGGTTTTTGCAGCTGTTTTAACGCTGCACTTGTCAAAAGCCCTAAAACCTTTTAAATGGTCCTACAGGTCTCTCACACTTTATAAAAAATCTTCCCCAAACTGCCCCAAGAATCTTCCCCAAACTGCCCCAAGAAGCTTCCCTAAACTGCCCCAAGAAGCTTCCTCAAACTGCCCCAAGAATCTTCTTTAAACTGCCCCAAGAATCTTCCCCAAACTGCCCTAGAATCTTCCCCAAACTGCTCCAAGAATCGTCCCCAAACTGCTCCAAGAATCTTCCCCAAACTGCTCAAAGAATCTTCCCCAAACTGCTCCAAGAATCTTCCCCAAACTGCCCTAGAATCTTCCCCAAACTGCTCCAAGAATCTTCCCCAAACTGCTCTAAGAATCTTCCCCAAACTGATCCAAGACTCAAAACTGCCCCAAGAATCTTCCCCAAACTGCTCCAAGAATCTTCCCCAAACTGCCCAAAGAATCTTCCCCAAACTGCTCCAAGAATCTTCCCCAAACTGCCCTAGAATCTTCCCCAAACTGCTCCAAGAATCTTCCCCAAACTGCTCTAAGAATCTTCCCCAAACTGATCCAAGAATCTTCCCCAAACTGCTCCAAGAATCGTCCCCAAACTGCCCCAAGAAGCTTCCTCAAACTGCCCCAAGAATCTTCTTTAAACTGCCCCAAGAATCTTCCCCAAACTGCTCAAAGAATCTTCCCCAAACTGCCCCAAGAATCTTCCCCAAACTGCTCCAAAATTCGTTCCCAAACTGCCCCAAGAATCTTCCCTAAACTGCTTACTGCTCCAAGATTCGTTCCTAAACTGCCCCAAGAATCTTCCCCAAACTGCTGTAAGATTCGTTCCTAAACTGCCCTAAGAAGCTTTCTCAAACTGCTCCAAGAATCTTCTTTAAACTGCCCCAAAATTCTTCCCCAAACTGCCCCAAGCTTCCCTAAACTGTCTCAAGAATTTTCCCAAAAGCGTCCCAAGAATCGTCTCTAAATCTCCCTAAGAATCACTCCTAAAATTCCCTTAAATAAAAATATATAGATCATAAATTGCCCTTTTTTCTTCCAAAACTCGCTCCTGTTAAGGTCCCAATAAAAGATCCTTACTTTATTTTATTAATTGTCATTAGAATGCATATATTTCTAGTTTAGCTACTTTAAAAAAAGCGGAACTCGATATAAAACGTACTTTTATCAACCCGCACTCAGACATCCTCGCTCCAGCCAGCCGCCTCAGCGTTGCTCAGATTTGCACTTTCGCCGTATAATTCAAAGTCACACGGACACCTCTTTGGGCGATTGTTCATTTCTAAATACCTGCTTTCACATTGACACGTGCAAATACGTGCACTACGAGATTGATGCCGATGATTTGCGCGAGGCTAAGGCTGCCGCAGCGGCTGATAAGGCTAATAAACTGAAGGCTAAGGACTCCAGGGCTGTTCACGGTGAGTGACAGTTTTGTCGGTGATTGATTATGCCCGTAATTATTTAGTCATAATGGGCTATCGGTCATATGATTTAGTCATAATGGGCTATCGGTCATATGATTTAGTCATAATCGGCTATCGGTCATTTGATTTAGTCATAATGGGCTATCGGTCATATGATTTAGTCATAATGGGCTATCGGTTATCTGATTTGGTCATAATGGGCAATCGGTCATTTGATTTGGTCATATTGGGCTATCGGTTATCTGATTTGGTCATAATGGGCAATCGGTCATTTGATTTGGTCATATTGGGCTATCGTTCATTTGATTTGGTCATAATGGGCTATCGGTCATTTGATTTGGTCATAATGGGCTATCGGTCATATGATTTAGTCATAATGAGCTATCGGTCAAATGATTTGGTCATAATGAGCTATAGGTTATGTGATTTAATTATAATGAGCTATCGGTCATTTGATTTTTTCATAATGAGCTATCGGTCATATGATTTAGTCATAATTGGCTATCGGTCATATGATTTAGTCATAATAGGCTATCGGTCATATGATTTGGTCATAATAGGCTATCGGTCATATGATTTGGTCATATTGAGCTATCGGTCATTTGATTTTTTCATAATGAGCTATCGGTCATATGATTTAGTCATAATTGGCTATCGGTCATATGATATAGTCATAATAGGCTATCGGTCATATGATTTGGTCATAATAGGCTATCGGTCATATGATTTGGTCATATTGAGCTATCGGTCATTTGATTTGGTCATAATTGGCTATCGGTCATATACGATTTTTTATTGTCAATGTGTCATAATCAATGATCGCGCTCTCTTTCACCAATTGCAGTGCCGCAGAAGCCTCACTATCAGGACGAGATCACCCTGTACCCGCCCCAATGGATCCAATGCGACATCCGGCATTTAGACATGACAGTGCTGGGCAAATTCGCCGTGATCATGGGCGACCCGCCGTGGGACATTCACATGGAGTTGCCGTACGGTACAATGTCCGATTTGGAAATGAAATCGTTGGACATTCCCTGCCTGCAGGATTCCGGCTACATCTTCCTCTGGGTGACTGGCCGGGCTATTGAAACTGGTCGGGAGTGCCTGCGCCTGTGGGGATATCGTATTATCGGGGAGCTCATCTGGGTGAGTTTGTGGTTGAATTATCTAATTCCAATATAAGTGTGTGAAGATACCGCTACCTACTTCTAAATAAATTAATTTGTGCCACTTTAGAGATAAAAATTTTGATCCCCATTATAGGATTTAATAATTGATATAATTGAAGAATCTCGATATTGATCCCATTCAGGGATTTAGATATGGATCCCATTCAGTAATTTAGATATGGATCCCATTCAGTAATCTAGATATTGATCTCATTTAGCCATCTACTCGTAGATATTGATTCCATTCAGGGATCTAGATATTGATCCCATTTAGCCATCTACTCGTAGATATTGATCCCATTCAGGGATCTAGATATTGATCATATTTATGCATCTTGATATTGATCCCATTCAGGGATCTAGACATTGATCCCATTTAGGGTCCTAGACATTGATCCCATTTAGTGTTCTAGCCATTGATCCCATTTAGGGTTCTAGACATTGATCCCATTCAGGTATTTAGATACTGATCCCATCCCATTTAGGGATCTAGATATTGACACCATTAGCCTATTAGCCTATCAAAAGATTATCCCGTTCTGGGTCATTGTAATTTTTTAGCGAATCAAGAAACAGCTGTTTCATTAAAATTATGATCCTATTTTTATAATTTATGGGATTTTTAATCAATCCGAATCCCCATTTCCAATCGCCAACAGGTGAAGACCAATCAGCTCCAGCGAATAATCCGCACAGGGCGCACCGGGCACTGGCTCAACCACGGCAAGGAGCACTGCATCATCGGCGTCAAAGGCGTACCCAAGAATGTCAACGTCGGCCTGGACTGCGACGTCATCGTTAGCGAAGTCCGGGCCACGTCGCACAAACCGGACGAAATCTACGGCATCATCGAGCGCCTGTCGCCGGGCACTAGGAAACTCGAACTATTCGGCAGGCCGCACAATGTCCAGCCGAATTGGATCACCCTTGGCAACCAATTGGACGGCGTCAAACTAATTGATCCCGACGTAGTGGCTAAATTTCGCGCCAAATATCCAGACGGAGTGGTGACTAAGCCTCCGGCACAGACTCAGGGATAATTGTCCCCTTGCTTCTGCCCCCTTAGCGTCGGCTATCTTTATCCCTGTTTATTATGTAAATGTTCACGGAAAAATGCTAACTAAAGCGTGGATAAGTTAGGTAGGCATCCTTAAAAGGGTGGGAATTCCCCATTTTCTAGTAGGTAATCAGAATGGGAATTCCCCATTTTCTAGTAGGTAATCAGGATGGGAATTCCCCATTTTCTAGTAGGTAATCAGAATGGGAATTCCCTACTTTCTAGTAGGTAATCAGGATGGGAATTCCCCATTTTCTTGTAGGTAATCAGGATGGGAATTCCCCATTTTCTAGTAGGTAATCAGGATGGGAATTCTCCATTTTCTAGTAGGTAATCAGGATGGGAATTCTCCATTTTCTAGTAGGTAATCAGGATGGGAATTCCCTACTTTCTAGTAGGTAATCAGGATGGGAATTCCCAATTTTCTAGTAGGTAATCAGGATGGGAATTCTCCATTTTCTAGTAGGTAATCAGGATGGGAATTCCCAATTTTCTAGTAGGTAATCAGGATGGGAATTCCCTACTTTCTAGTAGGTAATCAGGATGGGAATTCTCCATTTTCTAGTAGGTAATCAGGATGGGAATTCTCCATTTTCTAGTAGGTAATCAGGATGGGAATTCCCTACTTTCTAGTAGGTAATCAGGATGGGAATTCCCAATTTTCTAGTAGGTAATCAGGATGGGAATTGCCCATTTTCTCGTAGGTAATCAGTATCGGAATTCCCTATTTTCTAGTAGGTAATCAGGATGGGAATTCCCCTGTCTTTTATTGGTAATCAATGAAAAACTTTCTATTTGTCTGATAATACTCTAATTCAAAAATTATCTTTTAATAAATACTATCGAATGTGGTCAGTAACTTATTTTTTTATTAATAATTTTCTATCCACTAAATTAGTTTTTTATATCTTCGTTTGAATCGTAATGTAACGGACAAATGGAGCAGGTCAGTGCATTCTTAACGTATATATTTATTTTCCCCCTCTTGCATGCACTGTTCGATCAAAAATGCTAGAAATTTAAGTTGTCATGAACCGCATTAGCCTACTGATTTTGCTATGTCAGTAGCGAGTCTTGGTTTTTTTCGTTAAAATATATCTTTAGCCTTGAATAATATTATCAAATGAAAAATATTGTTGTTGTGAGTGGCTTCGCTTTGTTGTTACGCCTTTGCGCCGAGTTTTTTTTTAAACTAAATTTAAAATTTAATTTGTGTACCACAGGCTGGGCCTTTCATTTTTGTTTTTACTCTAGCAATTTCAGTATGCCTGTTTTGTTTAAACTGTTTATATTTTTATTTTAACGAATTGTTTAATATGCTGCTAGTATGCAAGTCTACACTTGTTTTGTCTGCAGTTTGTAACTGATAAAAATTGTATGTTATTTCAACTATGATCGAAAATATTATGTTTGTATATTTACTGAAATAGAAAGTTTATTTGCATGCCTACCCGTGTCATGCATTTCAGTTTGTTGTATCTATCATTAGAGCTAAATTTTCTAATGGGTTGTATTGGATTTAGTTTTTTTCTGATTTGGTTGCTAACTGATAAATGATTATTGTGATCCTGTTCTATAATTCGCTCCTCAAAGACTCATTCATGATCCCTAAACATTTCGTACAAGTCACTCATCCCACTTAATAATCTTGCTTTCTGATGCTTGCTTTCCCTGCTTGCTTTCTCATACTCGCTTTCCCATACTCGTGATCCTAATGCTATTCTACTTATCCTAATCTCATCTTAATCCAGATCCCATTTTTCCAAACCCAATCCCATTTTCCTAATCCCGATCCCATTCTTCTAATCCTGATCCCATTCTCTTAATCCTGATCCCATTCTCTCGATCCCGATCCCATTCTTCTAATCCTGATCCCATTCTTCTAATCCTAATCCCATACTCCTAAATTTTGTAATCCCACTCTCTTTATGCTGACGTTTTTGTCCCAATCCGTATATTCATACCCCAAATACTAATTTAGTTCGTTCAGAATCGCGCTATCCTTCATCTAAGCATGAGATCCCTAAGGAATATTTTAGCCTCGTATGAATTAAGGAAACTCGACACCTAGCTATACGATTTCGTACATGCATACAGCCAGCACACTTACTACGGATACAATTTTCTAATTTCAACTCAAAGAGGTCTGCTACTATTGATTAATCGTGACAGCTAAGTCGAAACTGAGCGCGATTGGGTTATTATATTAGTTCTATACTCAACGTTTCTGTGATGCAACAGGGTTCGATTCCTTAATAAAATGAGTAGCCGTGTCTGTCATCGTCAAAATTACGTCTGCTTTATGATTTTTGTTTAGCTGCGTACCACGTATGGATTCCCGCAGAGCCGCGCTATCAAACTGATTGCGTCACAACTCTGACGCGTTCCTTGGCATTGTTTGACCTGTGTGTGGTCATTTTTGTGTGTGTTTGTTGCGGTCCCTGCCTGTCCTCCTTTCTGACTGTCCATCTTCTTCAGCCGAGCTCGAGAAAGGTCGTCAAGTTTGCGTTTGAAAAAAAATGTGACGCAATGATAATCTATAGGATAGGGGCATGTTGGTTGGGCTGCCCGACTGTGTTATCATAATTTCTAGGACTTGGGTCCGGCTTCGCAACCCCTGTCTGGGGGGAGTTGGGAAGGAAGCGCTGCAGGGAATTATTATTGGCCGGCGGTTTGGTCCGCCGCTTGCGCAACTCCAAACCCGGATGATTGAAGGAAGTAGCTAAGGAATTTTTTGCTCCGCCTGTCGCGGGGGGATATCTATGGGTGGAAATGATTGTTGTGGGATTTGAATATTTTTGTGTATAAAAATATAGTGGCCTGCAACTCCTAGTGGTACAGGAAATCGAGAACCTTTGAAATTTCATAGTAAATCAAATTATTCTCAAAAAATATATGTAGAGCTCTTTGGCAGATGAAAAAACTTATCAGACAAGCAGACAGATTAGATATATAAACAGATTGATTAATGAAGAGATAGATAGATAGATAGATAGATATATAAATAGATAGATAGATAGATAGATAGATATATAAATAGATAGATAGATAGATAGATAGATAGATAGATAGATAGATAGATAGATAGATAGATAGATGGATAGACATACAGTTAGACTGTTAAAGGCTGTATTAATTAGGTTAAAAGAGGTCTGGTTAAAACGAAAAAGTATTATTTGTGTTTCGGGCAGTGCAGTGAAGCCTGAAACTGGGTTTCTTTCTAAGAAGAAAACCCAATTTAAACAAGCTGAGGCCATTTCGTAAGGGGCCACAGAAGCCACGAAGCGCACAGAGTTGTCAACCGAAGTTCAAAGTCGCGCATCTGGCGCCCTGGACACTCTGATCATGGTTGCCAGACCGCTCCAGCTCACCCGCCCCTAGACAACAACAAGCGGACGGACAGACACGGCACCAATAAATTATTTCTGAACGCCCACTGACAACTATGATGCAATAGCAAGTGCATGCGCAACAATTTTATCCCATTCTGTGGGATCAGCTTGGACCCAAGTCAATTTGAAATATAATCCCAGTATTATATATTTGATGAAACTCATCGATGCATGCGTTTTAGTCTGAAAATTTGATTGGCTGCTGGCCAAAGTCATTTTTCACCGAGGATGTTTATTTGACACCAAATTAAAAATGTTTGTTTAGTCGGCATTGTAGTGGTAACCATGGAAACTGAATTTGACGCCATCTGCATTAGATATGGATTTTGACGCTGATTTTGACTTGTTAATTCCTTTAAGATTCCCTAAAAAATTTGGGATAAGTTTTGTTTTTTTCTAAGCTTCACTGATTTTAAAAGTTGCGACAAGGCAGGTGCTACATCTAAGCCTAAGGACTTAATTTTAGATATGTTTTTGGGTGTATGAAAACTTGTATAAACGTTGTGTCGAATGTGAGAAGTCTTTCTAAGGGAGAAGATAATGTGGGGAGGTCATTTCTTCACGAAGTTTCCCAGTCACGTAGAATCCCGTGTTTTAGGCGAATTCCCCCCCCCCCACCAAAACTCGAAATTGTATATTGGATTGTATATTGGATCGAACTTGAATTGGTTGCGCAAATCCCAATTATTTTTGAAGCGATGCGGGAGCGACCCGGCGGCTAGGAAGGGAGGGACGGAGGCTGGCTGATCCGCAGGGATAGGGGATGTGTTTGGTGGTTGCGAGACACGTCCCACCGCTAGAAAATTCTCTTTGTCTGTGCTTCCATAGGAGCTTCGATGAAACATGCTGACCAACCGTTTCTGTTTTGTTGTTCGTGCTTTTTGGCTTCTTTTCTGTGCAAGTCCTTCCACCTTGTCTTCCGTTTTTGGAGACATTATTTTAGTAATGTCTCCAAAACTTAAAATTTGATTTCTAATTTCTAATTTCCTTAAAATTTGATTTCTAATTTCAGCAATTTGTTTCGGTTCCTTTTTATGCGTCTATGCCGTCTCTGTTTAATTTCGGCATCTTTGATCTCTGCCTTTCGGCGTCTTTGATGATAGTGTCAATTCTGACGCCGAAGCGCGTTTACTTCTTATTTCTAAACCTTTGATGTCTTTCTGTTTCGGCATCTTTGATGTCCTTTTGTTTCGGCATCTATGATCTCTGCCTGTTTCGGCATCTTTGATGCGTGCCGATTTCAGCACCTTTGATGCTTTTATGTTTAATTGTTTTTCGTCTATTTTACTACGGTCTATTTCCAGTTTATTTAATTAATTATTTTAATACGTTGATGCCTCAACTTTAAGACCAGACAATTTTACGACTTATTTGAAATCAAATTTTCGACTGCACGCACTCGACAGCTGCAATTCGCGACCCCGCTAGTCCGTCGTTAGGCCACTATTGAGTAATGAGGCCTACGTCCTAGCAACCAGCAAACCTTGATACAGTGACCACCTGTTGTTGCTCTACAAAGAATTGTTGATTCTGACCGGTGGGCAAAATATTTTGAACACAAGAAAAATATTTTATAGTAGACAGGGGACAGTCTAAGCCATTTTTTGCTATGCCTTCTTCATTTTCTTAACCTGTTTTGAGTCGGTCTCACTTTAAAGAATTTTTGTGCCATTTCAGGCTTTTTCAATGGAGTCGAATAATAAGCGTTTACGCTGACCTGTCTGGGCTTGGAGTAGATATGCCTCGTGTTTTTTTAAATACGATTCTAAACTCATCTCCAGAAGAAGCTATAGTGTAGTTATTGCGTAATCAAGGTTTCAAATGCTTTCGCCCCCCGCCCGCCCTGTCTGCATTGTCTGAGCGGCGGGCAGTAAGTTTCCTGGAAAAAAATTAAAGTTGGCCATAAAAATTCTATTTTAATCACCTGCTCATATCTGCACGTCATCTGCAAGTGCTGCTGCTGCTACTGACCACGGCAGCCACTGCCGCTTGTTATTGTTGCCCTCGAGACTGATTACGTAATCGATTCTCTATAGTAAAGTCGAGTAAGGAAAAAAAATTTTTTACAGTTCGTTGAGCAATTTCAATGGACTTGAACTGGCATGCTGAAGCGTGTGTTTTTCTTTGCAAGGGTGGCTGAGTGCCTAGATATTCTCTGCGTTACAGACAGGCACAATAAAATTCTGAAATACAACCAATTCGTTGGCTGCTTGGGGTAAAAAATTAGAGCTGGCGTGGAATGAAAATTTTTAAGCCTCTAATTTCGCAGCTGATAAAAAGCATTAAGAACGAAAAAAGCGGTTAAAAACTCAACTAATGCTTAAAAAGCCTCTATTCAGAGATCATAGGTGGTAGAGGCGGCTACTGAAGGATCATAGGAGTTGTTAGAGGCGGCTACTGAAGGATCAAAGGGGTTGTTAGAGGCGGCTGCTGAAGGATCAAAGGGGTTGTTAGAGGCGGCTGCTGAAGGATCAAAGGGGTTGTTAGAGGCGGCTACTGAAGGATCAAAGGGGTTGTTAGAGGCGGCTGCTGAAGGATCAAAGGGGTTGTTAGAGGCGGCTAATAGCACAAACTAAAAGGAGCTTCAAAAACTGAATAACGCAAGATGAATTAACAGCCCCCCAGCGCAACCACTTTGCCTGAAAATTGAACAAGAATTTCCTTATCTGATGCTACAAACCCGATAACAGTCAGTTCGGCGAAAGAAAGTTTACAAAGAAGCGCAGCGGGGTGGCAGCTAGCGGTGTTTGCGTCCAGTTAAAGATGAAACCGAATCTTTTGTTTTTGACTTCGCAACCCTGTTGCCTGGGCTGGGGAGGCAAGGGTGGAATCGAAAACTGCTGCGAAACTTGACAAAATCTTGACTTGAAGCAAAGCAGCGATGTGGGTTCAAATGTGTTGCCGACTGCTGCGCATGTAGTTAAAATTCAAAGTCGATGGCGGTTTTCCTTCTTTCTGTCCGACATTGATAAATCATAATTTTGCATCTTGTCGGCCCACCCTGCCCCCTTGGAGCGCGTTTCCATGCCACTTCCGAGAATGCGCGCTGATTACGCAATCAAGAATAGTTGCTTGATTTTTCATTTGTGCTGTATAAGCAGGTGTTTTTGTAATACCTTCTTTACAGAAGAATTAGCTTCTATTGGGTTTATAATTTTAACTGTACTTTCGCTATGCCAGTCTAGCAGATACTTCGGTACTAATTTATTATTTTAGGCATTTATTTTTTTGCCTTAAATGAGAAAAATAATTTTTTACGTACTTACTGCCAGTTAATAGTGGCACGTTGAGTGACTTAGCCGTATTTCATTTTTTAAATAGTTAGACAGAAATTGTTTAGAAATGTAATAATTTTCACTTAGGTTTATTTGTGCACCAATTTTTATCTTATCTCTGCCTTCTACTCTCCTCTCTTATCTCTCCCTTCTACTCTGCTGTCTCATCTCTCCCTTCTACTCTCCTGTCTCATCTCTCCCTTCTACTCTCCTGTCTTATCTCTCCCTTCTACTCTCCTCTCTAATCTCTACGTCCCACAGTTATCTCTTTCTCTTCCAATCAATTTACCCACTGAAGCATTCAAAATTGAAATTTGGCTTTGTCAAAAAATTGCCCGCTATAAGCATTACGCAGTCGCAACTGACGCAACAGTTGCACCGTCTTTTTAATAATATTTCAAACAGTTGAACAAAAATGTTCATCAAACACGAAAAAAACTAAATTGAAATTTGACCAGGACCCATTTCGCAACTTGCCGACTCATGGAGACTGAGTTCAGTTGCGCAAAAATATATCCCAAGCTAATATTTGAAAACTTTGAAATTGGAAAAATAAAGAACGAACGGACCAATGCTGGCGCAACAAAGACTGATTGATGATCCGTTCTTCTAAGTCTTTGTCTATTTGACTCGTCTAGAATTACCTTAGCGAAAGAAATTACCGACATGAGTTGGTTGATTGTTGCGTCACTCGGAAAAGATATTTTTTAATTTTGGACTGCCGTTCGAAGCATGCTAACTTAATAACTAAAGAAAAACCTGTCCTTCTGTTCAATTGCGTTTCATTTCATTTATACGAACGTTAACTTCTCTATTTTATGCTTTTATGCCTAATGTGATTTTTTGAAAAAAGATTTTGAACATTTCATTCGCCAAGCATTAGCAATATAGACTGTCTTTCCGTCTTCGTTTTTTTCTCACCTTGTTTCTCTTCAATTAGTTTGTCAGATCGCTTGACAGACATAGACAGGGAGACAGGCAGACTCACAGACAGACAGACAGACAGACAGACAGACAGACAGACAGACAGACAGACAGACAGACAGACAGACAGACAGACAGACAGACAGACAGACAGACAGACAGACCGACAGACAGACTCAAAGAGTGAAAGACAGACAAACAGACCGACAGACAGACAGACAGACAGACAGACAAACAGACAGACAGACAGACAGACAGACAGACAGACAGACAAACAGACAGACAGACAGACAGACTCAAAGAGTGAAAGACAGACAAACAGACCGACAGACAGACAGACAGACAGACAGACAGACAGACAGACAGACAGACAGACAGACAGACAGACTCACAGACAGGCAGACAGAGACAGACAGACAGACAGACAGACTCACAGACAGGCAGACAGAGACAGACAGACAGACAGACAGACAGACAGACAGACTATCAGACAGGCAGACAGAGACAGACAGACAGACAGACTCACAGACAGACAGACAGACAGACAGACAGACAGACAGACAGACAGACAGACAGACAGACAGACAGACAGACAGACAGACTCACAGACAGGCAGACAGAGACAGACAGACAGACAGACAGACAGACAGACAGACAGACAAGCAGACAGACAGACAATAACAAACGCAGGTCAGTCAAAGACCGAATCAGCCATTGTCAGACCAATGGGAGACAATCGAAATGTCCCACCCCCTCAGGGGTATTCGTTGGTCAGTGAAGATTGCGTCACAGCGTCAGAGAGACCAGGGTGTGGGCGGGGGGCAGTGGGTCGGGGGTCTTCGGAGCGGGGTTTGCTGGCAGAGAGCACTGATAGCTTCAAAGAGGGGGTGGACGCTTTTTTTAAAATAGCGACAGACAGAGAAGAAGAGATAAAGAGATAGTCGGAAAAAGCGGAGTCGAGGGGCACCGCTCTCTAAGAAACATTGAGCTCAATATTATAAGCATATCGGAAAGATTAGGCGCACAGCTATTGATAGTAGTCAATTCTGGTGCAGCGGATTCAGCTGAAGGATCATGTTTGTTGTGTCATCCGCAGCGTCCTCTTGCACCGCTGCTCTGGACAATCAACTTCAGCATCAATTGGGTCTTCAATGGTAAGTACTCGAGTATGCTGTTAGTGTTAGCTTCCATTTGAACTGCCCTTCAAATGTACTACGAAATTGGTAGTGCATTGTTGTTAAACCGCTTTTAGAGCAATAAAAAAATTAAAAGTTCATTGATGAGTCACGCTTTTATGTTGTATTAAACTCGTACTTTAACGCGCAGCCAATCAGCTCGCAACACGTCATATTCGACTGAGACCGCTGGTCAATCAGTTTCGACTCAGATAGTTGGCCAATCACAGCGTTCCTCATCGCCCGAGTCGGAATCGTGTCGGGAAGAGCTCGAGGATTCGGACCTAAGGCGACCGGAAGATCAGCAGGCGGTTGCTGGGGACTGTTCCGAGCCGGAACGGGGTCGAGCATGCGATAGCGAACGACCCGGCAGTGTTGACGCGGCTGCCCCTGGCGACGACGGCGGCGTCGTCCTTGACGACAGCCGCCCGGGCGGTTCGACCGAGTCCGAATCGCCGCCGAAAACGCCGCCGACACCAGCCAATGTTGCCATGGCAACTGTGCGCGCCCAATCGAAAAAAGCGCTTGCGGCGAATTCTAGCGCTGTTTCCTATTTCGAATTCGACGAGGAGGACGACGAGCTCGAAGACGAACCCGGCGAAGTCGAAGATCTCGACGAATTCGAAGATGTCGACGATGAAGGCGACGAGGATCGGGACGCCGCGGTGGACAAAGCCGCGGCCGCCGCCGCCACTGCCGACGGAGATGCGAAAGGAATTTTCGCCTGCCACCTGTGCGATTATACGGGTAAGATCCCAGTGTCTTGTCCGAAATTTATCCCAACAAATATGCACTGATTGGAGGTGACTGTCTCATTCATTGATCTATCCCATGTGATCCCTACGGCTTCTGATTTATCTCATGTGATCCCCACGGCTTCTGATTTATCCTATGTGATCCCCACGGCTTCTGATTTATCCCATGTGATACACACGCCTTCTGATTTATCCCAGGTGATACCCACGGCTTCTGATTTATCCCATGTGATCCCCACGGCTTCTGATTTATCCCACGTGATACACACGCCTTCTGATTTATCCCACGTGATACCCAGGTATTCTGATTAATCCCAGGTGATACCCACGCCTTCTGATTTATCCCAGGTGATACCCAGGTATTCTGATTTATCCCAGGTGATACCCACGGCTTCTGATTTATCCCATGTGATCCCCAAGGCTTCTGATTTATCCCATGTGATACCCACGGCTTCTGATTTATCCCATGTGATACCCACGGCTTCTGATTTATCCCACGTGATACACACGCCTTCTGATTTATCCCATGTGATACCCAGGGTTTCTGATTTATCCCAGGTGATTCCCACAGCTTCTGATTAATCCCAGGTGATCCCCATAATTTTTAAATTCATCCGTGGTATTTGGGTATTCATTCAGAAGATACCCAAGCACTTTAAATAATTCCCGATGATACCAAAAACTTCTGCTTTATCCCAGATGATACCCAAGCTTCTAAATAATCCCAAGGTAATACCCATGCACGCCACATAATTAAACAAAAGTGCTCCTTACGCTTCCTAAATTGTTTATCATCGGTTATCTCTGAGGCTCCTAATTAATCCTAACTAATTCTAGATCCCAGAACGTTGCAATTTCATTCTCTTTAAACTTCACAGGTCGTTTAAAACACAGTTTGAAATTTTATAACGAATTATAAAAACGCGACTTTTGCTGTGGTAAATCTTTTTCGACAGAATCAAAATTGCCTCATCAGCTTCGGATTTCCCGTTGCCAAGCCTGGCTGTTAAATTCTGACTCTTCAACAAAGGAAAAAAGCTCTACCCACAGTTCGTGCTTACAACGTGCCTCCAAAGATTGTTGACTAACAAAGTGTTTGAAGTGGATTTTTGGGCAGGGTTTTTAGACAAGAGGTCGTGATGCCTCTGTCCAGTTGAATTATCTTAGCTCGCTCCATTCAGCTAGTTCAGTTCTTTCCTTGTTCACCAAGTCTGCCGTCAGTTGTTGCCGCGGCCAACTTTCTGCTTTCCCTGGTTTCGTCAGCTGCGGGACCAATCTTGATGCTTCTCGTGTGTATCTTTTTTTTCCAAGGCATCCTTGACCAGTTCTTTTACACGAATAATTCGGGGTTCTTAAAAATCTAAGGTGTCCGCCAGAAACTCCGAGCCGTCACGTGCGTGCATTCTTTGTTCAGTTATTTTCATAAAAGATAAAGTTGGGTTCGTTAAATTAGTTGAAAAATAATTAATATTGAGCTTTTTAACTTGAACCTGACTTGATACCATGTTGCTATTTCACCTTTTAGACCTGCCTTCATTAATACAATAGCAGATGTTTTGATATATATAGACACCAGCCTATTGTTCCGTTAGATACCAACCTCTCTTCTTTTAGAAAACAGCCTCTATTCTTTTAGACACCGGTCTCTTGTCTGTTAGACACGAGTCTCTCGTCTGTTAGACACTGGCCTCATGTCTGTTAGACACGAGTCTCTCGTCTGTTAGACACTGGCCTCTTGTCTGTTAGACACTGGCCTCTTGTCTGTTAGACACGAGTCTCTCGTCTGTTAGACACTGGCCTCTTGTCTGTTAGACACTGGCCTCTTGTCTGTTAGACACTAGCCTCTCGTCTGTTAGACACCAGCCTCTCGTCTGTTAGACATCAGCCTCTCGTCTGTTGGACACAAGCCTCTCGTCTGTTAGACACCCTTTCTCGTCTGTTAGACACACGAGCCTCTCGTCTGTTAGACACACGAGCCTCTCGTCTGTTAGACACACGAGCCTCTCGTCTGTTAGACACACGAGCCTCTCGTCTGTTAGACACACGAGCCTCTCGTCTGTTAGACACACGAGCCTCTCGTCTGTTAGACACACGAGCCTCTCGTCTGTTAGACACACGAGCCTCTCGTCTGTTAGACACACGAGCCTCTCGTCTGTTAGACACCCTTTCTCGTCTGTTAGACACCAGTCTCTCGTCTGTTAGACACCAGCCTTTCGTCTGTTAGACACCTGCCTCTCGTCTGTTAGACACCAGCCTCTTGTCTGTTAGACACGAGTCTCTCGTCTGTTAGACACTGGCCTCTTGTCTGTTAGACACGGGCCTTTTGTCTGTTAGACACAAGCCTCTCGTCTGTTGGACACAAGCCTCTCGTCTGTTAGACACGAGCCTCTCGTCTGTTAGACACTAGCCTCTCGTCTGTTAGACACCCTTTCTTGTCTGTTAGACACCCTTTCTCGTCTGTTAGACACCAGCCTCTCGTCTGTTAGACACGAGCCTCTCGTCTGTTGGACACAAGCCTCTCGTCTGTTAGACACCCTTTCTCGTCTGTTAGACACACGAGCCTCTCGTCTGTTAGACACACGAGCCTCTCGTCTGTTAGACACACGAGCCTCTCGTCTGTTAGACACACGAGCCTCTCGTCTGTTAGACACACGAGCCTCTCGTCTGTTAGACACCCTTTCTCGTCTGTTAGACACGAGCCTGTCGTCTGTTAGACACCCTTTCTCGTCTGTTAGACACGAGCCTCTCGTCTGTTAGACACACGAGCCTCTCGTCTGTTAGACACACGAGCCTCTCGTCTGTTAGACACACGAGCCTCTCGTCTGTTAGACATGCAAGCCTCTCGTCTGTTAGACACACTTCCTCGTCTGTTAGACACACGAGCCTCTCATCTGTTAGACACACGAGCCTCTCGTCTGTTAGACACACGAGCCTCTCGTCTGTTAGACACCCTTTCTCGTCTGTTAGACACCAGCCTTTCGTCTGTTAGACACCTGCCTCTCGTCTGTTAGACATCAGCTTTTCGTCTGTTAGAGCGGCCTCTAACCGAACTCCAAGAATGCCTCCCCCTGCTTGGAAACCGCCAGGCGTGAGTCGCGAGTCGTTCCGCCAGCACATGGGCACCCACTACGACCAACAGTGCCCGAAATGCGACTACAAATGTCGCACAGGCGGACGCCTACGACGTCACGTCCGCGACTTTCACAGCGAAGTGCCGCCGCAGACGTACACAGGGCGCGCCACCGGGCCCAAGGTGCTGCGGTGCAAGCAGTGCCAGTTCACCGCGGTGGACAAGACCGCATTCTGGGAGCACGCAAGGTCGCACATCAAAGCCGACCGGATGTTGCAATGCCCAAACTGTCCATTTGTGACCGAGTACAAGCACCATCTGGAGTACCATATTCGCAATCATTTCGGATCGAAGCCGTACAAATGCGGCAAATGCAATTATCAGTGCGTGAACCGTAGCATGCTGAACTCGCATCTGAAGTCGCACACCAATGTCTACCAGCATCGGTGCCGTGACTGCGGCTACGCCAGCAAGTACTGCCATTCGTTACGTCAGCACCTGCGCAAGTACGGCCACGCGCCTGCTGCAACGCTGAACCCGGACGGTAGCCTGCCGGATGAGCCAACTCGTGGATCCGCCTCGGGCAAGCGGAGGCAAAAGAAGGCGTCGAAGCAGCCGGAGCAGAACAAGGATTTCCGAGTTTCCACTGGACCTGAACCTGCTGAAGTGATCACCAGGTGATTATCTATGATGGGGTTTCAGCTTTGGGGGGTCGAAATAGCTAGTCTATTATACTAATTTTACCTATACAGCCGACTGCCGTACAGATAGGTTTTAATAGAAACTAAACAAAAATTTCAGATGCCCAACCGATATTCAATCAGCAAGACCAGAATCCGAGCATCAGCTCCAGCAAAGTCCATTCAACCAGCCAGTTCCTTGGCTGCCCCACCAGCCGCCCGGCGGTCTTCCGCTGCCACCGCAGATGCCCTCGCAACCGCAGTCAGTTTTGCTGCCTCCGGGATTCGCCGGTTTCAATGGATTGCCAGCAGCGGCGTTGCTACAGTACAGAGGGGAGCTGCAACAGCGGCAAGGTCAGCATCCTCGGCATCATCACCAGTCGGCGCCGCCCGCGGTAGCCGAGAACAGCGTCAGTCCGTGTCCGTTGGACTTGTCGGCGAAGTTGCCGTCGACAAACGCAACCCAGTCGTCGCCATCTCATTTCAAGAAGAAGCGTCTAATCGAACAGTTTGAGCAGCTGCAGCCGCCGCCGCCGCCGCCGCCGCCGCTGCCTCCTCCGCTTCAGCATCCGCGGGCGGCAACGTCCAGCTGCTCGTCTTCATCGAACTCGTCAACGTCACCTGATCAGACTGCGGCTCAGCAGGTTGTCGAGCTGGACAACGAGTGCCGGCACTGCGGCCTGCTGTTCAGGGACAGCCTGATGTTCCACCTGCACATGGCCTTCCACGACCCCAGGGGCCGGAACCCCTTCCGGTGCGGCCGGTGCGGGGTGGAATCTCGCGATCGCTTGGAATTCTTCATCCATCTGACTAGGAGTCCCCATCTGTGAGAGGCTGCGGCGCTGAACTCAGTGTTTTCTGCTTGTTTTTCTAGCTCTAATTTAGCTTGATTCAAAATTGACATTTTAGTAGCATTATTACGGCATTCTAAACTATCAATGTATCTATGGAATATAAAGGATTACTAATCTATATCCCACGGATTAGGGAATGTAATGGATTGCTAGCCTATCAGCAAAGAACTAATGTCCCCTATTTCAAAGCAGTGAAGTCCCTGTCTATTTTGTCAGAACTGGCATCAGCTATTGTGCCCCTGAAAGATGAGCCCGGTTTTTCTTATTTGATTTTCGCATCCATGCCAAGTGTAAGCCCTTGTTTCGACTGTTTGATTTCAATGTTGAGTTTTTTATCGATGCTCCGTTTTTTTGTTTCTGCGTCCTAGCTGTACGTTCTGCTTTTGTTGTCTCGTATTTTATTAATCAATATTTTTCTCTTAACAAAATTTTTAGCTGATGGACAAATATGTTTCCTAGAAATAGCTCGTTAAAAACACACAAAGAAATTATTTTTTAATAACAATGAAAGTTCAAAAGTAGTATGGTGGTTTTTCAGACAGGTATCAACTTTCGAAACAGCATAGCAACAGGAATGTACTTTAAAAACCCGGTCATTAGCAACGCTAAACGGAAACAGCTAAGAATCACACTATCAATACTAATTTGCCTCATGAAAATTTGTTGCTTTCGTCTGTAAAAAAAGATACGAATTTGCTTGATATTTAAATTGTTTTGTCTTCTGCTCAAAACTTTCATTCGCCAACAATCACTAAGTTGTGTTTAATTAAAAATTAATTTTCTTTCAATTTTTTTCGATTGCCACACAATACGAAATTTTGTCGATAAAAAAATCGTTGACTCAACACTTTTTTCTTCTTATTTAGTTGAAAGCCTTTTCTAACATTGAAACAAAGCGGAAATCAAGGCAGCAGAAAATGACGCAGCTGATAAGGATCCATTTATTAAGCTGATATGCTGTCACATATATATTAGCAATATTAGGCATATCAATGCTGTAACTATTAGATTCATGTGGGCACAGTTCTAACTTAAATGCTAAGCTTCAACAAAATCGAAGATACAAAAACTAAATAAGGTGGCATAGATTATAGTCCCTTCTAAACCAAATGTAAGAAAGAGCCTAGCGAAGGGGCCTATTACGTAATCAGTCAGTAAACCTTGACTGCGATAACAGATGACTTGGAAATAGCGAAATAAGAGACGGTGGGTGTTTCAGTTCGCTGAGCAGATAATATTCCTCGCGTCTTTTATATACGCTTTATATATCCAACGATTATCTGCCGATATGTAGCGCAGTCAACTTAACAAAGCAATCATTTATTAAATAATAGAGTATTTAAAAGAGATAATTTCTTCAGACTAAAAATTTACTAATTTCTGTGTACATAGGCTCATATAGCCAACTATATATTTACTTATTGATATTAATAAAAAATGCCACAGAATTTTCAGCTCAGCAAACCGACAAAAAAGCTGAAAAACATAACGCCTTGGAAACATAAATCTCATAATTACTTTTAACGGCCTATAGTTAACTCTTGATTAAGACAGTCTACAAAACAGAAATTTCCCAATGCGTCAATATAAGCGGAATGAGCTCAAAATAACTTCTGTGCGCTTACTCGCCTACTTACTACTAATTGTTGTGCGAGTAGGCTGATAAGGAAAATAAGCGCTATATGCTACGAGTAATTAAGAGAACAAAAGTAGGCAAAAATAGCTAAAATATGAGCTCGAAAGAGTCTAAGGTAAATCAGTCTTGTTCCAAATCGGCTTGAGCAGCTGTGATAAAACAATGAAATCGTGCAGTTTTTATTTTAATTAAAAAAACTTCAGCTAATAAAAAATATGAAAGGAAAATTTTCTTTGCAGAGTGAAATAATTGATCAAAACCGAGCGAGAAAATAAAATGATTAAAAGCTAAACATTGCTGGATCATGCATTCCATCTAATAGAGCAAAAACCAGTGGAATAAGATCTCACCCCGAATCTCTTAGACACATCCTGTCACGTCAGTCTGTCAATCAAAATCTTAATTAAAAAATATAAATCATACCCGCTAGCAGAGAAGTGATCTGACCCAATTTTCACAGGATAAGAATCTCACCTCATATCTCACAGGATAAGAATCTCACCTCACATCTCAAAGAATAAGAATTTCAACCCAGATCTCGCAGAATAAGAATCTCACCCCAGATATCACAGAATAAGAATCTCACCCCAGATCTCACAGGGTAAAAATCTCACCTCATATCTCTCAGGATAAGAATCTCACCTCATATCTCACAGGATAAGAATCTCACCTCACATCTCAAAGAATAAGAATTTCAACCCAGATCTCGCAGAATAAGAATCTCACCCCAGATATCACAGAATAAGAATCTCACCCCAGATCTCACAGGGTAAAAATCTCACCTCATATCTCTCAGGATAAGAATCTCACCTTAGATCTCACAGGATAAGAATCTCACCTCATATCTCACAGTATAAGAATCCCACCTCATATCTTACAGGATAATAATCTCACCTCATATCCTACAGGATAAGAATCTCACCTCATATCTCACAGTATAAGAATCCCACCTCATATCTTACAGGATAATAATCTCACCTCATATCTCACAGTATAAGAATCCCACCTCATATCTTACAGGATAAGAATCTCACCTCATATCTTACAGGATAAGAATCTGACCTCATATCTCACAGTATAAGAATCTCACCTTAGATCTCACAGGATAAGAATCTCACCTCATATCTCACAGTATAAGAATCCCACCTCATATCTTACAGGATAATAATCTCACCTCATATCTTACAGGATAAGAATCTGACCTCATATCTCACAGTATAAGAATCTCACCTTAGATCTCACAGGATAAGAATCTCACCTCATATATCACAGAATAAGAATCTCACCTTATATCTCACAAAGTTATATCTTACAGGATAAGAATCTGACCTCATATCTCACAGTATAAGAATCCCACCTCATATCTTACAGGATAATAATCTCACCTCATATCTCACAGTATAAGAATCCCACCTCATATCTTACAGGATAAGAATCTCACCTCATATCTCACAGTATAAGAATCCCACCTCATATCTCACAGGATAAAAATCTCACCTCATATCTTACAGGATAAAAAACTCACCTCACATCTCACAGAATAAAAATCTCACCTCATATCTCACTGGATAAGAATCTCACCTCATATCTCACTGGATAAGAATCTCACCTCATATCTTACAGGATAAGAATCTCACATCACATCTCACAGAAAAAGAATCTCACCTCATATATCACAGAATAAGAATCTCACCTTATATCTCACAAAGTTATATGTTACAGGATAAGAATCTGACCCCAGATCTCACAAAGTAAGAATCTTACCTTATATCCCACCGGAAAAGAATCGTAACCCGACTGACACATTAGGAGAATCTAACTTCATATCTCCCAAACTATTATCTGACCATGAACTCAATTACGAGAAACTACGTGCGGAAAAAAAGAAAAAAGTTCTCTAGCTAGTCGCCAAGCCAGCCAGGCCAGTCTAGGTGTACCGGAATTTCTTCACCGCATTGCCCGACGTATCAGCCACAACTAGCCAGCCGTCCGGTAGGCAGCAGACACCGCCTGGCCGCCTCAGCCGCTCCTGCTCCTCGGGGAGAATTTCGCAAATAAATTCGCCAAGTGGCCGGGTGTACACCTGTAATTTTTTGGGTTTTTTAAGGGGAGGTTAAATAGCAGTTATGATTATTAAAGGAAGTCAGTTGACCGCTGAGTTTTTTAGGTAGCCGTTTAAACTTTAAACTCTCTATTGATGAAGGGAGTCATTTGACCTCTCTATTGATGAAGGGAGTCATTTGACCATTCTATTGTTGAAGCGAGTCATTTGACCTTTCTATTGTTCAAGGGAGTCATTTGACCCCTCTATTGTTCAAGGGAGTCATTTGACCCATCTATTGTTGAAGGGAGTCATTTGACCCCTCTATTGTTCAAGGGAGTCATTTGACCTTTCTATTGTTCAAGGGAGTCATTTGACCCCTCTATTGTTCAAGGGAGTCATTTGACCCATCTATTGTTTTAGGGAGTCAATTGACCCTAGTCTCAAAGCCATCTAAGACCCAATACTAAACTAAAGTATCTTTCAACCCCACAAAGCGGTAAAATAAGAAGGGGGTCAGGGGGTCAGCTGACCCCCCGTTGACCATCCAACAAACCTGAACAACGCCTGACTGCCTCGCCACCAGAAGTCGTCCCAGCTGGTCAACGGCGAGTCCGGCGACCGGAGGGCCCCCAGCAGCGGGTCGATGCTCGCCAAGGTGCCTCCAGTCGCTGCCGCCGCTGCCGCCGAAGACGCCAAGCCTGCCGTTGGCCAAGCCATAGACAATGCGACCGGGCGTCGCCGAGGAATCCACGGTCAGGGCGGTCAAGGATTTCAACTGGCTAGCGTTGTCCAAGCTGGCCAGCAGGTGGCCGCTGCCAGGATCCACCACGAACAGACGGCCTTCGCCGGCGTCGCCAATGACAATTTCGCCGCGAGAGCCGACGGCAACGAGGCCCGGCTCGGAGAGAAACTCGGCACCGATTGATGAGACGACTCGGTCTTCGGCGGGGTCGAGCTCGAATACGCGGCGCTCCTTCCAGTTGGCGACCTTTGGCGAGGGTTGGGCGGAGATGGTCCAGGATTGAAGTAGTTTATCATCGCACCTGAAGCCATTATATCTTCTAGGAAGCTCTATCCTACCTGAGCCCGTTCTCTATCCTACCTGAGCCCCTTCTCTATCCTACCTGAGCCCCTTCTCTATCCTACCTGAGCCCCTTCTCTATCCTACCTGAGCCCCTTCTCTATCCTACCTGAGCCCCTTCTCTATCCTACCTGAGCCCCTTCTCTATCCTACCTGAGCCCCTTCTCTATCCTACCTGAACCCCTTCTCTATCCTACTTGAAACCGTTCTCTATCCTACCTGAGCCCCTTCCTCTATCCTACCTGAACCCCTTCTCTATCCTACCTGAACCCCTTCTCTATCCTACCTGGGCCCCTTCTCTATCCTACCTGAGCCCCTTCTCTATCCTACCTGAGCCCGTTCTCTATCCTACCTGAGCCCCTTCTCTATCCTACCTGAGCCCCTTCTCTATCCTACCTGAGCCCCTTCTCTATCCTACCTGAGCCCCTTCTCTATCCTACCTGAGCCCCTTCTCTATCCTACCTGAGCCCCTTCTCTATCCTACCTGAGCCCCTTCTCTATCCTACCTGAGCCCCTTCTCTATCCTACCTGAACCCCTTCCTCTATCCAACCTGAACCCCTTCTCTATCCTACTTGAAACCCTTCTCTATCCCACCTGAACCCCATCTATGTTTGAGCACTCACTCTTCCTGCCTGAAACCCCTTCCTAAGGATTCTTAATAAACCAAACAAGCCAGCCGCACTCACCCACAGTCTACCTCCAGCGTCCACAGCCAGACCTGTGGCAGCCCTGCCGTTGGCGACGCCATTCTGGCGACCAATTTCACCCAGCCAGTGCAGATTCGAGTCCAGCACGGCTATTCGACAGTTGCCAGTGTCTGTGACGAATATCTGGTTACCATTGAGTCCAGAAGCAACAGCGTAGGGGGCCTGAATATACCAGTAATATTCATGACTTTTAAACCATTTAATATATTCTTAAAATTTACTTTTTTGAGGTTCAAAAATATTAAAAACCTAGCAACACACAGGAAATGCCTAGAAACACACAGGAAACTCCTAGCAACACCCAGGAAACGCCTAGCAACACATATAAAACGCCTAGCAACACATATAAAACGCATAGCAACACATATTAAGCCCCTAGCAACACACAAAAAACGCCTAGCAACACACAGGAAACACCTAGCAACACACAGGAAACGCCTAGCAACACACAGAAAACGCCTAGCAACACACAAAAAACGCCTAGCAACACACAGGAAACGCCTAGCAACACACAGAAAACGCCTAGCAACACACAGGAAACGCCTAGCAACACACAGAAAACGCCTAGCAACACATAAAACGCATAGCAACACATATAAAACGCATAGCAACACATATAAAACGCCTAGCAACACACAGGAAACATCTAGCAACATATATAAAACGCATAGCAACACATATAAAACGCCTAGCAAAACACAGGAAACGCCTAGCAACACATATAAAACGCCTAGCAACACATATAAAACGCATAGCAACACATATAAAACGCCTAGCAACACATATAAAACGCATAGCAACACATATAAAAAGCCTAGCAACACACAGGAAACGCCTAGCAACACCAAAAGCACACAGCCCACCTACCTGCAGTCGCTCGGAAGCCCTCAATGATGCGGCTCCAACGCCGCCAACTTTAGCAGCGGGCCGATGCCGACCAGCCACCTCCAGTTCGATAGGGCAGCCCCTGACAGGCCGATCGAATACTCGAACCGTCAGCCGATGCTTGCCTGGACAGAGCGGCACAAACCGAATCACATAGGTCCCATCCTCGGCATCTTCAACGCCAGTTTCCAACAATTCGCCCAACGGCGTCTCCAAGCAGGCTGTCACGGGATCGCCGCCGCTATTCCTAGGCCGGCCGTGATAGTCCACGGCTTGCAGGCGTGCCTGACAAGTCAAATTGACGGTGACCGTGGGCTCCAATAGGTCGAGTCTGCACAGGCCGGGATAGGTGGCCGACACGAGCACCGAGCCGAAACTACTTAAGGCCGCGTCAATGGCATTGTACTCTGTTGAGCCTTTGCAACGATAAGCTATGTACGCGTTTTCACGGGGTTCGGCTAGCGCGGCCATGTTGCCTAGGCGACCGTTCAGATCTGAGATTTTCTTAGCAATGGCCATTACGTCCATCTGGCATGTGGGAAAATAAATATATAAATATATTTTAACAGTGAAAAGCGAAGCTAGCCTACTAAACTAAGTAGAGCAGTTAGTAAATTTCGTTCGAATTTACGTCCATCTGGCATGTGGGAAAATAAATATATAAATATATTTTAACAGTGAAAAGCGAAGCTAGCCTACTAACCTCAGTAGAGTAGTTAGTAAATTTCGTTCGAATTTATTTAAAAAATCAATATTTAACTACTAAATTGGCCTTAACATTAAGGTGCGGGAATTTTTTTATTTGATACTTTCTGTTAATTAAGTTAGCTAATTAAGACTTGATTAGGCCTTGCTGATCTGCTTATTACCAAAACGGTTGTTTAACGAAAACGACATGTAGCGAAAATGACTTTACAAGCTCACATAGAGCAAACATACGCAAAAAAGTTTAGAAGCTTATTTTTTGGTTAAATTTAGGTTAAGTAAACTTGACACTAAATCAAACAACTAAGTAAAAGTAGGTGCCCATTACTGGTACATGCATAATTAACTTAATTATAGGGCCTCCTTAACCAGTTGGGCAAGACTGGTCTAACTCTGTCGGCGTAGTAAAAAAAAGAAAAAAATTAGAATTCAGACAAAGTTTTCCCCTCCATTATTTTAACTGTATCTAACTTAATCACTAGGCAGAAACCGTTGGGCTGATTTGACTTGGACAAAATTTTTTACGTGACTTCACATTTAAAAAAATCTAGAGCCCATTTAATTGCAGGTAAACACTGCTACTTCAGTGATGAAAAATTAAAAGAGCGTAGAGAGAAAGAGAAAAGGGCCAGAAAAATTCCATGAGGCGGCTTGGCAGGAAATAAGCCTTGGGCTTGTAGACTGAAAGGGCCTGAATGGCTACATTTATGAAGAGCGTACTCTCTCCGTTACAAAAACGGATGCGGAACACAAAGTGGGTGAAAATACAGAGAGTGCCATAGAAAAGAGAGAAAACTGAAATATGGACAAATAGGCAGACGGACAGACAGACAGACAGACAGACACAGACAGACAGACAGACAGACAGACAGACAGACAGACGGACAGACAGACACACAGATGGATAGCCAGAGAGACAGACACACAGACAGACAGACAGACAGACACAGATAG
>CATNEM010000285.1:180000-205000 GCA_950096795.1 Macrostomum cliftonense | reverse complement strand
GATAGGGGAAGCTAAATAGTACAGAACAGCTAAGCTAACGATCGTTGAAAAATTTAAGAGAACGAAAATATTTTACTAAGCTAAGATCTGTACAATGTTGGAGCTGGTTATTTTACACGCAGCATTCATCTGCATACATTCCCTTTTTACTTTTATCTGTTTCTGCTTTTTCCACAGCTCTAATGTTTCTATTCATGGCCTTTGTTTGCTCCTGCTGTTCTACCTTCATCTCCCTGCCTGCTCTCCCTTCATCTCTCCGCCTGCTCTCCCTTCATCTCCCTGCCTGCTCTCCCTTCATCTCCCTGCCTGCTCTCCCTTCATCTCCCTGCCTGCTCTCCCTTCATCTCCCCGCCTGCTCTCCCTTCATCTCCCTGCCTGCTCTCCCTTCATCTCCCTGCCTGCTCTCCCTTCATCTCCCCGCCTGCTCTCCCTTCATCTCCCTGTCTGCACTCCCTTCATCTCCCTGTCTGCTCCCCCTTCATCTCACTGTCTGCTTATCTCCCTCCGGACCTCCCTGCCTGCCTGCCCCAGAAATCTCCTCGCAATATTCGCGCATCGTTCCGTCACCCATCCATAATTTTTTTTTCATCCCACCAGAGGAGCCAAGTATAATTTTCAATTATTATACTATCCCCCAATACTATAAGCTAAGCGTAAAGCATCCTTTGCCATTCGCGATCTAGATGAAGATTAGGGATTAGGGAAGGCAATAATAGCACCCAACGTGACTGGCAAATGCAGCCTGGGACCAACACTAGATGGTGCCATTCATCCATCCTCCTAAAGGCCTTTCCCATTCTACGGATTTGTTTATGTCCCCCATGCGGGTCTGCACAGATGCATTCATTTCATTTTTTAATTGACTTCAACGGCTATAATGGGATCGCAATCTTAAACGAAAAAAATGCGCACAGTAGCTAAACACTTCCTTTTAAGCTACTGTTTAATGCCTCAAATTTTAATTTGAAATTGCGATGCTTGCAAGCTCTACCACGCTCTGACTTCTTTGACCTCTCCACTTCTGGTCGTCAGCTCTCCCCTTTTGATCATTGCTACGAGCTCGTATCTTGCTTCTTATCTAGCAGTTCCCTGCCTCTTATCTACTGTAAACTAAGTCATTTAACCTACCTACATCTACATCTCTGCTTCAATATATTGACCTACTCGCTACATCTCTGCTTTTATTTCAATCTACCTCGCTACATCTCTGCTTTTATTTCAATCTACCTCGCTACATCTCTGCTTTTATTTCAATCTACCTCGCTACATCTCTGCTTTTATTTCAATCTACCTCGCTACATCTCTGCTTTTATTTCAATCTACCTCGCTACATCTCTGCTTTTATTTCAATCTACCTCGCTACATCTCTGCTTTTATTTCAATCTACCTCGCTACATCTCTGCTTTTATTTCAATCTACCTCGCTACATCTCTGCTTTTATTTCAATCTACCTCGCTACATCTCTGCTTTTATTTCAATCTACCTCGCTACATCTCTGCTTTTATTTCAATCTACCTCGCTACATCTCTGCTTTTATTTCAATCTACCTCGCTACATCTCTGCTTTTATTTCAATCTACCTCGCTACATCTCTGCTTTTATTTCAATCTACCTCGCTACATCTCTGCTTTTATTTCAATCTACCTCGCTACATCTCTGCTTTTATTTCAATCTACCTCGCTACATCTCTGCTTTTATTTCAATCTACCTCGCTACATCTCTGCTTTTATTTCAATCTACCTCGCTACATCTCTGCTTTTATTTCAATCTACCTCGCTACATCTCTGCTTTTATTTCAATCTACCTCGCTACATCTCTGCTTTTATTTCAATCTACCTCGCTACATCTCTGCTTTTATTTCAATCTACCTCGCTACATCTCTGCTTTTATTTCAATCTACCTCGCTACATCTCTGCTTTTATTTCAATCTACCTCGCTACATCTCTGCTTTTATTTCAATCTACCTCGCTACATCTCTGCTTTTATTTCAATCTACCTCGCTACATCTCTGCTTTTATTTCAATCTACCTCGCTACATCTCTGCTTTTATTTCAATCTACCTCGCTACATCTCTGCTTTTATTTCAATCTACCTCGCTACATCTCTGCTTTTATTTCAATCTACCTCGCTACATCTCTGCTTTTATTTCAATCTACCTCGCTACATCTCTGCTTTTATTTCAATCTACCTCGCTACATCTCTGCTTTTATTTCAATCTACCTCGCTACATCTCTGCTTCTATATTAACCTACCTCCCTGCATCTCTGCTTCTCTTTTAACCTACCTCCCTGCATCTCTGCTTCTATATTAACCTACCTCCCTGCATCTCTGCTTCTATATTAACCTACCTCCCTGCATCTCTGCTTCTCTTTTAACCTACCTCCCTGCATCTCTGCTTCTCTATTAACCTACCTCCCTGCATCTCTGCTTCTATATTAACCTACCTCCCTACATCTCTGCTTCTATATTAACCTACCTCCCTGCATCTCTGCTTCTCTTTTAACCTACCTCCCTGCATCTCTGCTTCTCTTTTAACCTACCTCCCTGCATCTCTGCTTCTCTTTTAACCTACCTCCCTGCATCTCTGCTTCTATATTAACCTACCTCCCTACATCTCTGCTTCTATATTAACCTACCTCCCTGCATCTCTGCTTCTCTTTTAACCTACCTCCCTGCATCTCTGCTTCTCTATTAACCTACCTCCCTGCATCTCTGCTTCTATATTAACCTACCTCCCTGCATCTCTGCTTCTCTTTTAACCTACCTCCCTGCATCTCTGCTTCTATATTAACCTACCTCCCTACATCTCTGCTTCTCTATTAACCTACCTCCCTGCATCTCTGCTTCTATATTAACCTACCTCCCTACATCTCTGCTTCTCTATTAACCTACCTCCCTGCATCTCTGCTTCTATATTAACCTACCTCCCTGCATCCCTGCTTCTCTTTTAACCTACCTCCCTGCATCTCTGCTTCTCTTTTAACCTACCTCCCTGCATCTCTGCTTCTCTTTTAACCTACCTCCCTGCATCTCTGCTTCTATATTAACCTACCTCCCTACATCTCTGCTTCTATATTAACCTACCTCCCTGCATCTCTGCTTGTCTATTAACCTACCTCCCTGCATCTCTGCTTCTCTATTAACCTACCTCCCTGCATCTCTGCTTCTATATTAACCTACCTCCCTGCATCTCTGCTTCTCTTTTAACCTACCTCCCTGCATCTCTGCTTCTCTTTTAACCTACCTCCCTGCATCTCTGCTTCTATATTAACCTACCTCCCTACATCTCTGCTTCTCTATTAACCTACCTCCCTGCATCTCTGCTTCTATATTAACCTACCTCCCTACATCTCTGCTTCTCTATTAACCTACCTCCCTGCATCTCTGCTTCTCTATTAACCTACCTCCCTACATCTCTGCTTCTATATTAACCTACCTCCGTGCATCTCTGCTTCTCTTTTAACCTACCTCCCTGCATCTCTGCTTCTATATTAACCTACCTCCCTACATCTCTGCTTCTATATTAACCTACCTCCCTACATCTCTGCTTCTCTATTAACCTACCTCCCTGCATCTCTGCTTCTATATTAACCTACCTCCCTACATCTCTGCTTCTCTATTAACCTACCTCCCTACATCTCTGCTTCTCTATTAACCTACCTCCCTACATCTCTGCTTCTCTTTTAACCTACCTCCCTACATCTCTGCTTCTCTTTTAACCTACCTCCCTACATCTCTGCTTCTCTATTAACCTACCTCACTACATCTCTTCTTCTATATTAAACTACCTACCTACATTTCTGCTTCTCCATTAATCTATTTCCCTACATTTCTGCTTCTATATTAATCTCTCCCTAAATATCTGCTTCTCCATTAATCTATACGCTAGTACCTCCCTACATCTCTGCTTCTCTGCTAATTCCTGCACCTCTGCTAGAAGGGATTTAGAGACAAGCAGACGTGAAAAATGACAAAAACATAGCGACTTGCGATTAAGAATAAAAATATCTAACGTGCAGACAACTTTTCATGCATTATTCAAGGACGACTAGAGCCAAGACGACTAATGCCAAGACGACTAGACGACTAGAGCCAAGACGACTAATGCCAAGACGTCCTTGGCATTATTCAGCTTACATGTAGCCTACTACATTCTACTTTTTCTATAGGTCAGCTTTTCTGCGAGGCATATTTGCTTTTATATTTACTAGTCGCTTACTTGCCGACCCTGACTTCTGCGAAGCGTATGGGAAACAGGAGGATAACTTCTTGGGCAAGGACCCGCATCTTGGCTTCTAAAGAGAAAAGGCGCAAAGATCTTCCAATTAGCAAAAACCAGGGCAGGTCAGTGAGGGACAGCTGCAGAATCTTCATGCCCTTGTGTCTTGCTCGGAAAAAAGGGGCATGATTGAGTGAGAGGATTATCTGTACCTGCCAGAAACTGAACAGGAATTTATCTGTCCATCTGCCTATCAATTAATCAGTCAATCTATCTGTCAATAAATCAATCTATCAATCTATCTATCAATCTATCAATCAATCTATCAACCTATCAATCAATCTATCAACATATCAATCAATCAACCTATCAATCAATCAATCTATCAATCTATCAATCTATCTATCTATCTATCTATCTATCTATCTATCTGTCAATCAATCAATCAATCAATCAATCAATCTATCTATCTATCTATCTATCTATCTATCTATCTATCTATTTATCTATTTATCTATCTATCTCTCTATCTATCTATCTATCTATCTATCTATCTATCTATCTATCTATCTATCTATCTATCTATCTATTTATCTATCTATCTATCTATCTATCTATCTATCTATCTATCTATCTATCTATCTATCTATCTATCTATCTATCTATCTATCTATCTATCTATCTATCTATCTATCTTTCAATATATCCATTTTTCTTTCTGTCCACCCATATTTTTTTGTTATTGTCTATTAAAATAGCTTTTAATTGAACGTGAAAGGAAAATAATCGTAGATGTTTTGTTTACCCGTCATTCGCTATCACATATTAGTCACCTAGTATATGCCGCAACACTTTTTTCGCTTACTAGCAAACAGCAAAAGTACATGTGCACCAAAAGCTTAAAAGCCGCTCCAGCCATGCGAAATATAAGCATGGCAAAGCTAAAACTAAGCGCTCAGCTCAGTGGCCAGTTACAGGGGTGCAGAATCGGCAAAAGTCCCAGAGCCGCGGCAGTGCCTGCTAAACCAACAGAATATAATTTTCTCTTCCCCTTGTTCAGTATTCCCTCGCTCTCAGATCTATTTCTCTACTTGGCCAAGGAATTCATTGACCCCTTATTTGCCGCATATACGAGCGTACGTGTAAACAGGCACTTAAGTACCCACAACTAAATTATTCAACACGGGTATTGGTGGCACCATATTTTTGTGTACTAACGTACGTGCAGTCTTATTTTTTATGCTTTGCAGATTGATTAGAAATTCTAATTAATACAGCTGAGCTAAGTGTTTTTAGCTTCGTTTCCATGAAGCTATAAATCAATCAGTTGTTGGTTTAAGTTTACAAGGCGTTATACGGAATCGAACTGAAAGAATATTGTCAGTCCACAGAGGGGAATACATATTACGGTTTCAAAGCTGAGCATTTATGAGGCCAAATCAACACCAACTATCACTAGCTAAAAGTACAAAGTAAGTTTGAAGGCTAGTAGAAAGCCACGTTGAGGATTTTTTTACTAAGAGATATTCTAATTTTCCTTGCTAATCTACATCCGTTAAAAAATAAATATACTATTAAGAGCACAAGACGAACAAAGAGTACGAAGACAGAAACATTACTTCATAGGAGCAACAAAGACTAATTTAACTGAAACAGGGCACCAAGCGAAATGCTACTTGAAAGTAATTAGCGAAGTAGGAACAGAGACTTCTCTGTATTAGATGACGATGCATTATATCAACAAAAGACAGCCATAGTTACTCGCGCCGTTTACCCCAAAAAATCTTTAAAGTAAGACTCTTAGTGACGACTAATCGAAAATAGCCTCGGTCTTAACTGTCAATCAATTCTCACCTGATACTGCAGTCCCTCGCATTCCCGCTCAACCCTGGCCTTCTCCTGCGCGATCAAGCCCAATTGTTCCCTCAGGCAGCGTCGCTTTTCGTCTTGCAATTTTCGAACCATCGACCTCACCGCCGAGTGCCGACGCTCGACGAGTTCGTGCAGCCGTTGGAAGCTCTCGTCAACTTCGACAATGCAAGCTTCGGCAGCTGAGTCGAGACGGTCGCACTCTCGGCTGACGGTCTCGTACGCCGAGGTCAACTGGCTAGTTGCCAGGTGGGCCTTTTGTTTGTTTTTTGAGAAACAAAGACTAGTTACAAAGACTATCCGGAATAACGATTCGAAATTTTTACAAAACGAGCAGCCAAATAATTATTAAACAAAGACACTAGTACAAAGAGTCGTAGTCACCTTGTACAGAAGAATTTCGGCGGTGCGTTTGACAGCCACGCTGAAGGACAGGACGGTGTGGTCCGGCTTGTTCTGGTGGCCGCCCTGCTCGGGGCTCTGGCAGGCGGCGCAGAAGACGCTGTCGCAGGTTTCGCAGAACAGCAGCTCCCGGCCTGCGGGGTTCGTTTGGTGCGACAAAGACTTTGTCTCTGTTATCTAGGGCTGGGTTCTGACTTCCTCATTTCTGTGTGGTCAATCTTTGCGCGAAGTTACTTTCTAGGCGCTAACTCCTCTATCTAGGCGCCAACTCCTCTATCTAGGCGCCAAATCCTCTATCTAGGCGCCAAATCCTCTATCTATGCGCCAAATCCTTTATCTAGGCGCCAAATCCTCTATCTAGGCGCCAAATCCTCTATCTAGGCGCCTAATACTCTATCTAGGCGCCAAATCCTTTATCTAGGCGCCAAATCCTCTATCTAGGCGCCAACTCCTCTATCTAGGCGCCAAATCCTCTATCTAGGCGCCAAATCCTCTATCTAAGGCGCCAAATCCTCTATCTAAGAGCCAACTGCTCTATCTAGGCGCCAGCTACTCTATCTAGGCGCCAAATCCTTTATTAAGGCGCAAAATCCTTTATCTAGGCGCCAGCTACTCTATCTAGGCGCCAAATTCTTTATTAAGGCGCAAAATCCTTTATCTAGGCGCCAACTGCTCTATCTAGGCGCCAGCTACTCTATCTAGGCGCCAAATTCTTTATTAAGGCGCAAAATCCTTTATCTAGGCGCCAACTGCTCTATCTAGGCGCCAGCTACTCTATCTAGGCGCCAAATCCTTTATTAAGGCGCAAAATCCTTTATCTAGGCGCCAACTGCTCTATCTAGGCGCTAAATCCTTTATTAAGGCGCAAAATCCTTTATCTAGGCGCCAAATCCTCTATCTAGGCGCCAAATCCTCTATCTAGGCGTCAACTCCTCTATCTAAAGCGCCAACTGCTCTATCTAGGCGCCAACTGCTCTATCTAGGCGCCAGCTACTCTATCTAGGCGCCAAATCCTTTATTAAGGCGCAAAATCCTTTATCTAGGCGCCAACTGCTCTATCTAGGCGCCAGCTACTCTATCTAGGCGCCAAATCCTTTATTAAGGCGCAAAATCCTTTATCTAGGCGCCAACTGCTCTATCTAGGCGCCAGCTACTCTATCTAGGCGCCAAATCCTTTATTAAGGCGCAAAATCCTCTATCTAGGCGCCAAATCCTCTATCTAGGCGTCAACTCCTCTATCTAAGGCGCCAACTCCTTTATCTAGGCGCCAACTGCTCTATCTAAGGCGCCAAATCCTCTATCTAGGCGTCAACTCCTCTATCTAAGGCGCCAACTCCTTTATCTAGGCGCCAACTGCTCTATCTAGGCGCCAACTCCTTTATCTAGGCGCCAAATCCTCTATCTAGGCGTCAACTCCTCTATCTAAGGCGCCAACTCCTTTATCTAGGCGCCAACTGCTCTATCTAAGGCGCCAAATCCTCTATCTAGGCGTCAACTCCTCTATCTAAGGCGCCAACTCCTTTATCTAGGCGCCAACTGCTCTATCTAGGCGCCAACTCCTGTATTTAGGCGCCAAATCTTCTATATAGGCAGTAACGCGCCAAAATGTCTCTAGGTGCTAAAGTACTATTATTTGCATTGTATGCAGGTGTCACTCACAATTTTTTTTACGTACAAATGAATACTGTAGATAAGATAATACAAAAATACTAAAACTTACCCGTGTGCACAGAGCATTTCGGCACTAAATCTTTACGCTGCGAGACCATCAAATCTAGCAGCTGGTTCACCACAAACGATGGTGGAAAAGCGGCGGCGCCACCCATAGGTACAACGATGCCTTCGCGACAGATTGGACAACGAAACGTGCCAGGCGTGCTGGATGAAACTGCCGCCGCTGCTCCAGAAGACGAAGAAGAATTTACTGCAATTGGAGCCGGAACAATGCGTTGTAGGCAAGCTCGACACAGAGTATGCGAGCATGGCAACAGTTTCGGCTGGTGCTCGCCGCTATCGAATAATGTTAGACAGGTGCCGCAGGTTAGAAACGATTCTGAAAAGTCTTCAAAATTTAGTTGCACTGTTTCCACTAGACGAGAAGAGGATGTCATCGTTAAGGTTTTGTCGAATTACGTGCTTTTTTAGGTTGATCACTTTCACTATGTATGGTATTATCCTGGTTGTAAAACACAGGAAGCGGGGGGGGATGGGGGTTAGTAATTGTTAGTTTATTTTGGGCCTACACGCTGCACTTTAAACATGCGGTGAGGGTGACGAGAAGTAGAAGCTCACTCAGAACCGGCCACACACGCAGGGCGCTACTTCGTGGGCAGTCCGCTTGTTCTATATATAATATGATTGGGGGAAGGAAGGCACAGGGAGAGAGGAGACGGGGCTTTCATGTAAATGCTGCGCTTATTTGGGGGGGTGGGTGTATTAAACCGTGAATGAGCAGTGGAAGGTGTTGCGAGAGGAGGTGGGGTGGGTAGAGAGGGGTAAAGAGAGGGCGAGGGCTCCAATCCAATAGACTTTTTCCTTTTTTCCATTTGGCAAAGACAGCGTACATCCCGTCTAAATGTACAGTAAAGGTTTCGTTAAAAAAGAAGTCAGAAGCACTTCTTATGCTACTCAAGCAATTGAGTAAGCAGTATAGAAAATTATGCGATAATTAAAATTAATTCAGCTTGAATTAAATGTCACTTATGGAAAAGAATTGTAAGTCAAACAATGCCCCTATCGCAGTTTAATTTGCTCTGCGCTGCGAAACCAGCCATTAAAGAAGTTTGCCAGCCGAACAGCCAGCCAACGTTTGCCAGCCAGATTTTCACTCATACTCATATATACAGTACTCATAATCAGAAACTCCCATAAATAATTAACGAATCTGTTGGGAACTTAAGATGCTTTGTACAGCAGTCCCTCCGGGTAGTGTACGCAATATACATGGGCCTCAGTCTCAGCAAGATCATCGCCAGTTCGAGGGGCTGTGGGTGGCGTAAACACATAGACGAGATGTAGGCGCCGAGCTTTCAGGACAAAGGACGCGAGCCCAAGATGGAAAACTGGTGGTTTAGCAGAGCTTTGAAAGCTGCGGAAGAGAACATAAAAAACCAAAGGGGCAGCCTTTAGTTACTGATGAACTGATGACTGATGAAGGACTGATGAAGTTCGGGTGATAAAGTTGGCTAACTAAATCTTTTGAGTCGAAAAAAGGCTGATTTTCTACTCGAAAATTTTGGCGAGGGTGTGTTATGTGGGGGTCTGGCTAGAATGCTCTCTTCGTCGTCCCCTGTGGGTCGCCAGCATAGTGGGCAGCGCGAAAATCAAATAGCCAACGCCGTCGCCATAGTAACACCTTGTCCTTATCGATCGATGCCAACTGTCAACCGAACTGCTGCTAATGTTGGGAGGCTGCGAGCTAAGGTACTTGAGCTGAGTGCTGCCCTGAAGCAGAGGCAAAAAACTAGATAAGATTGACCGGGGCCTTTTCAACCAATTGGTTTATTAAGCAGTATAGATAATGATAATCAGTATGTCAGGGTGGCCGAGTGGTCTAAGGCGCCAGACTCAAGGGTGCAACCTTCGCTGCCTGAGCGTTCTGGTATCCGAAAGGATGCGTGGGTTCAAATCCCACCTCTGACAAAGTTTTTTGTTGAAACATCAATTCACGCATCATCCGATATTGTTAGCAGGAAAGAATTTTAACAGATTCGCTACATGCACAATTCTTATATAAAATGCTGCTCGAAGATTACCTCGATAAGGTAGGTATAAATTTTCTAGGATAGAGAAAATTCATTTGTGCAATTCGGGTGTTATATAGTGTATACTGGCGACGCATTGCAATTTCTCAGCAAAGCAGCGACCCGTGTTATGCTGCCAATAAAAATGACAGGAAAAAATTGCAAAAAATATGGCAAAGAAATTCAGAACATCTTTCTGTTGGTTTTGGACGCAAAATAATATCTATTCTGAGCCGACATGTATCGTAAATATTTATTTGTCGCAATCAAGTTAGTAACTTTTAAAGGCATTGCACAATAAAACAGCGTAAATTGTTATATACGAGTATAAAAGTATATGCAGTAAGATAGGCTCTGAGTTTATTAAGTAATATATGTTTTGAGCCCTGGAAAAAAGCCACGCTATTACTAATTTTATCCAGCATAATGTATTACATTTCACTTTTTTTACAACTCGGATTTTTTTATATCATTTGTCTAAGCTTAGCTCTCGTCCAATCTACGGAAGCGTAATAATTGATCAGATTTTTACAGCTTTCGCTCATTCCATCATCTTATTTAATGATGAAAATAGTTTTTAATGCAAAGAAGATGGCATAATATATGCAAAGCATATTGATTTCTGATGCAAAGATCATACTGCTCTTTTTAGTCCTTATTACCTATTATAATTAAACAAACTCACGAGTAAGAATGTATCAAACGTAAATTAGCCTGTTTGCTGTCATGGTCTAAGCTAAGCAAGCGCTTAAAGGCTAGCAAAGTCTTTCCTGATTGTTATACATTACATTGGTTTCAAGATTCTATTTCCGAACTCATATCTTACTATTGGCACTTCGCGCATAGCAGTGATACACCAATCCCTAGACTAGAGTCTATTGACAATTTATTGTTGACCTACATTTACAACAAAAATAACATGTGTCAAAATTTATAATTGATCTTTCGTTAAAAATGATTTATAAATAACAGATTGTGTTTTTTAATTTGAACCACAAAATAGCAATTTTTTATTTGCCCTAATAGTAATACAAGTGGTTGAACCATTTGTGATCCAATTTACCACAAAAAATGTTTGATGAATCTCAGTCTGAACAAACTGGTCTAGAAAAACATGGTAAGTAGTTCGTTATATAATTAAATAAAAGCATAGCTAATAAATCAAACAATTACATATGTTCAAATAAAATCAGCAGTCTTGACTAAATAATATGAATTTAGGCCCATATCATCACCATTATTAACTATAGACTATGGTCTTTTTCATAATTTATTAAGGCCTATACTTTTATCAAATTAAAAGTATAGTTTATTATTATACCTACTGTATAATACAAGTTACATATGACTAAATAATTAAATTTTAATACACCTAATAAGGCCTATGCAAAAGCCTATTACTATTAGCAACTGATAATAATAATTTTCATTAAAATTATTTTTAAGCCTAGCTAACTTTATACATTTAAATAAAAATAGGTAATAGTAGACCTAAAATTACAATATTATTGCATAAAATATGTGTATCGTTGTTAATTATAGAACTAATATAAAAGTTCTCATGCAATATTTTATGTATCATTGTTTATTTTTTCATGCATATTTTTTCTACTAGAAACTAATCAACAAATTGTTTTAATAAAGAATTATAATATACCATGTTTCATTTATCTAAATAAGCACTTTATGATTACATTAAAAAATATGATATAGCAAATTAACAATTTGTATGCTCTAAGATATAGAATTTTCAAATGTATTTTTTACTTAGGAACCCATATTTTAAATGACTTATTATTATGTTTGCAAAGCAAATAAATTTATATCCAAGCACTCTAGGTATATTAGAAAATAAAAATCTAAAATTTGTCAACTTACAGTGCTACCTCGAAATACTATTTCATAAGTATTTTCTTAATAAAGAAGATACTACAAGCATAAATAACAATTAGGCAAGGTATATAATATAATAACATCAAAAAATCATTAATGCATCCTGAAATCATCAAAATTATGTTTATACAGGCCCAACAAGCCAAGAAACTGAACTGCAACAGCATCCAAGTGCAACAGGCTCAGCTCCAGCAACTGAAATTCTAGAAATTTGTTCTGGCTGCCAGACTGGCATTGCTGACAAATATCTATTGAGAATTCGTTCACTAGCCTGGCACGAACAGTGCGCCACCTGCTGCGTGTGCAATTGTCAATTAAGCGAAGGCTGTTTCGTTCGCAATAATCGTTTGTACTGTCCACACGACTATGCTAGGTAATTTTATTCGCTTGTTTTTTTTTCATTTTACTTAATTCATTTTAAAATCAAGCTGCTAACTGCGCTACTGTAAGTAGGCGAACTAGAAAAACATTTTTCGAAAATGCCTAAACGTCCCAAAAAATGTTCCTGGTATTCGTGTAGGCGCCACGGCATTCGCTGCCAGTCTTGCGGCCAACCAATCGCTACCCAAGACTTGGCAATGTGGGCGCATAGCTACGCCTATCACCTGGCTTGCTTTGTCTGCGCAGCCTGCGGCGCCCAGCTGCGTAAAGGCGACCAGTTCGCTGTTAGGCCGTCCGACGGTCGTCCAGTTTGCCTCTGCGACGCCGCCTCCGTTATTGGCAGCGGCGGCGACTGCAGCGGCGGCTCCTCCTCGTCTGCGGCCAATTTCTGTCCGGACGAGCGCCAGTTCACTCCGTTGCGCAATCATCCGGCTGGCGTCGGCGCCTCGTCTGCTGTCGCTGATGACGCAACGTCTGCCTGCGGCCGGCGACGGGCTCGGACCGTCCTGACGGCCAATCAGCGGCGCCGCTTTCGCCTTGTCTTTGAGCAGAATCCTCGGCCTGCGCGACAGCTGTGCGAGGCTCTCGCTGGCGAATGCGGACTGGCGGTGAGGCTTCTGTGTGCCTGTCTGTCTGTCTGTCAGTCTGTCAGTATGTCTGTCTGTCTGTCTGTCTGTCTATCTGTCTGCCTGTCTGTCTGTCTGTCTGTCTATCTATCTGTCTGCCTGTCTGTCTGTCTGTCTGTCTGTCTGTCTGCCTGTCTGTCTGTCTGTCTGTCTGTCTATCTGTGTGGCTGTCTGTCTGTCTGTCTGTCTGTCTGCCTGTCTGTCTGTCTGTCTGTCTGTCTGTCTGTCTGTGTGTCTGTCTGTCTGTCTGTCTGTCTGTCTCTTTGTTTGTCTGCCAGTTTCTCTTTCTGTCTATATATCTATCTCTCCGACTGTCTATGGGCCCTGTTAGTCCAATTCTCCGAATCAGTGTCACCAACCTCCCCCTAACACCCAGGTCCGGGTAGTGCAAGTCTGGTTCCAGAACCAGCGAGCCCAGCTCAAGAAGCGCTCCTGCGCATCGTCAGCCAACGCTGCCGGCGGCGCCGACTCGTCAAGTCCACGCCAGCTTCGCAGCGGCCGACGCGGTCGCCCGAGTCGCCAGCAGTCGTCGTTGTCGGCTTCGACATCCCAGCAGTCGTCGGAATTTGCCGACGATTGTGAAGCGGCCGAAGATGGAGACTTTGAAGACGACGAAGCCGACTATGAAGAGGCCGACGATCTAGATGATGATGGCGAAGGTGTCGAAGAGGACGGCAGCGCAATGGGCGGCCTGGTGATTGCGCCGCCGCCGCCGATGGAGTCCTCAGCGCCACCGTACTGACTGAGGGGGGGGGAAGGTGACCTTCTCCTAATTATTAAAATTTTTTTGACTAATTATTTTTCCCCTCCTATGATTAAGTAAGATTAGAATGAGGTTTCTTGATTAAAGGGGGTCGTTTGACCTCTTTTTCTGACTATAACAAATATTTTGGAATTAGGGGGGTCAGCTAGTGTCGATGATGTGGTCATGTGACCTCCTTTTGGGAGTGTTCTTAGAGGAAGGGGTCATTTGACCTCCCTTTCGGGTATAGCTAAAAAATGATTACAGTGTTATTAGAAGAGGGGGGTCATTCGACCCCCTCTTCTTGTACCTGAATATCATTTCAGTGTATTTGTAATAAACCATCAACTATATCTATCAAAATTCGGACAAGAAACTTTTATCGAGCCAGTGTATAAACCTACATTGCTAATTATAACTTGATATTATTTAACAAGCCAAGCTTATAATCGATATTAATATTCAAAAATTTTTAGTGCATTCTTTTTCTCTAGTCAGTGCATGTAAATAAAGCTCGTATGATCAAAACAAAGTATTAAATTGACTTTAAAAGTTTATTTTGCAGGCATGCATTATTTCTTTATTTCTAGCGCTCGACGTAACAATTTTTGTGTCTCAGTACATTGCATACTACTATTAAAAATTTTGGCAGCATGTAAATTTAACAATACATGAAAAGCAATTCTGGTTTTTGTTTTTTTATTCAGCTTAGCAGTCTTTTGTATATGAAAATCCTGCGCATTTTTTACTAATAGTAATATTGATGTTAATTTTATTAGCTATTTGTTATGATTGGTAAACATTTTCTTTTGTTTTTTAACAATTTTTTTACTTAATAAGCTTTTAAGTTAAATCAGTTAGATTTATGTAAAATTTTGTTGCTATAAATATGTGCTTTATTGTGTACTTAATCATATTTAAATACAAGTTAATTTATTGTGTAAAAAATATTGTAAAAAATGTGCTGATGCTGTAAAGTAATAAACAAATTTTGGCTCCTCATCACATGTATTGCTGTTTTTTCATCGTTATTACGAGCTAGTGAGCTGCTGGACACACAGGCTTAGATACACAGTGAGTAAAAGCAATTTAATTTGCTTTTTATATGTCGAATTGTCTGAACAACTAGAAAAGCAGATAAGAGGCGGCCTCTTACCTGGGAAAGAAGTTATCTGCGTGTAGATTATTTTACCCTAAACTCCAACTTGGGTACCCCTGCAACAAATGTCAGATGTCTCTGTAATTAATTATTCCTCGCCTGTCTATCAGCTTTCTCTTTTTTCCGTCACTTGGTTCTGTCTGCCCATTCGAATATGTGCGTTGCTATGGGGGTTGCCATGCTAATTAGTTGAATATCTTAGCCTGCATTTAATTATTCTATTTTCATTGCTCTGCCTTTACATTCGGCAGATATAAATTGCGATAAAAAGCAGAGGGCTCTGTTGGTTTGCTAAAATTATTGTTGTTTAAAGCGATCATCACCAGCACTTACCAATTAATAGGTACGAGATGAGCTCGAACCGACCATCTGTTGCTCGAAATCGCAACCAGCGAGTCTCCCTTGAAGGTTGCGAACTGCAGCTGAAGCCGTCGTTAACTAATCCTATGCAGCCGAACGAGCATTTAGCCAGGATGAAGATTCGTCATCCGCCTAAAGTTTATCTTCGCCGTGTGGAAGATCTCCAACAGGACGAGGCAGAGGCGGTTGCTAGGGAACTAAAGTACAAATCGGCGCCGCATTTGAAGTATCTAACCTGCGAGGAAGTGTTGGATCGCCAACGAATCATGGCAAACAGATCGATTGATTATCGCGAGCTGAGTTTGACTCTTGCCTGGCCAATGCTGGCTAACGGCTCGGTACATTCGGATTTGTACCGGCGCTCTGTTGCTATGGCAACGTTGGAAGACACCAGGGCTAGACTAAGCGAGCAGGAAGCTGATAATGACGCAGCCGAGTTGGATCTGAAGCCTGCTGACTACAGGCGTAGAAAGGATCCGGTGCTGCTGCACGAGGAGAAAGTGTTCAACCAAGATCGGATGCTGAGATCGCTTGACAAGTGACACTGTCAGTGCTTGGCTTTATTAAATTAATATTGATACATATCGGATTAGAAGATGCATAATTTAATTAACTTTGTTGATATTAATTTTAATTAATATTAATTATATTAATATTCAAATTTTACGTTAAATATGTCTCATCTACTTTTAGTAGTGTACATGTATATGAACTAGTAAATTAAGCATATATTTAAATAAAATAGTTCGACTCACAATTGCGTCCATACGGAGAGGATTGTTCGGCTTCTAATTGACGACTAACCTTGAAAAGTTCCCGACTTAGCGACGGATATTACAAAGTGTAAAGCTATAGTCGACTGGTTCAAGCATGACTGGTTAGGGAAACTGTTAGGCAAAAAGTGCTTCGCGCTTTTCACCTGTTGCGAGACGGTTTTCAAGCCGCTTCACTGAACCGGATTCTCACAGGGCGGAATAATCATCCTATTGCACTAATGGTCTTGAACTTATGTTGAAGGACTTCCTTAGTCGTAACGTTGAGCTTTTGAAAGTCAAATCTAGTTAAACAGAAGAGCTTTCAGTTCTTTTATTGAAAATCAATTTAGTGGAAACTGCCCAGAAAACTTGGCTGCTGGTGCGTTGAGCTAAACCGGCAAGCAATTATTTAAATTTTTGAATTAATTGAAACTATTTGCCAAGTACATTTATCTTTCCGCTTAATTTGTACCCACTTACAAATTCGGTAAAATTTGTGCCCAAATTCCAATTAGCTACTGTACCAATTCCACTTAGCTACTGTACCAATTCCAATTAGCTACTGTACCAATTCCACTTAGCTACTGTACCAATTCCAATTAGCTACTGTACCAATTCCAATTAGCTACTGTACCAATTCCACTTAGCTACTGTACCAATTCCAATTAGCTAATGTACCAATTCCACTTAGCTACTGTACCAATTCCACTTAGCTACTGTACCAATTCCACTTAGCTACTGTACCAATTCCAATTAGCTACTGTACCAATTCCACTTAGCTACTGTACCAATTCCACTTAGCTACTGTACCAATTCCAATTAGCTACTGTACCAATTCCACTTAGCTACTGTACCAATTCCAATTAGCTACTGTACCAATTCCACTTAGCTACTGTACCAATTCCACTTAGCTACTGTACCAATTCCACTTAGCTACTGTACCAATTCCAATTAGCTACTGTACCAATTCCAATTAGCTACTGTACCAATTCCAATTAGCTACTGTACCAATTCCAATTAGCTACTGTACCAATTCCAATTAGCTACTGTAACAATTCCAATTAGCTACTGTACCAATTCCACTTAGCTACTGTACCAATTCCACTTAGCTACTGTACCAATTCCAATTAGCTACTGTACCAATTCCAATTAGCTACTGTACCAATTCCAATTAGCTACTGTACCAATCCAATTAGCTACTGTACCAATTCCACTTAGCTACTGTACCAATTCCAATTAGCTACTGTACCAATTCCACTTAGCTACTGTACCAATTCCAATTAGCTACTGTACCAATTCCACTTAGCTACTGTACCAATTCCACTTAGCTACTGTACCAATTCCAATTAGCTACTGTACCAATTCCAATTAGCTACTGTACCAATTCCAATTAGCTACTGTACCAATTCCACTTAGCTACTGTACCAATTCCAATTAGCTACTGTACCAATTCCAATTAGCTACTGTACCAATTCCAATTAGCTACTGTACCAATTCCACTTAGCTACTGTACCAATTCCACTAAGCTACTGTACCAATTCCACTTAGCTACTGTACCAATTCCAATTAGCTACTGTACCAATTCCACTAAGCTACTGTACCAATTCCAATTAGCTACTGTACTGATTCCATTTAGCTACTGTACAAATTCCACTTAGCTACTGTACCAATTCCACTTAGCTACTGTACCAATTCCAATTAGCTACTGTACTGATTCCATTTAGCTACTGTACCAATTCCACTAAGCTACTGTACAAATTCCACTTAGCTACTGTACCAATTCCACTAAGCTACTGTACCAATTCCACTTAGCTACTGTACCAATTCCACTTAGCTACTGTACCAATTCCACTTACCTTATTCCCAATATCAAATGCTAAGCAAACGGGGCAAATCGTGATGGGAATAAAATATTTTTCCCACCCGGCAGAAGTGCACTCTAAAAATATGCATCGCAAATTTTCCCTGGAGCAGCGCAGAAAAATTCGCGCACAAAGGAAGCCCCGTGGCCGCAGCTCCAGTTTATAATCAGGTTCTCTCGGGCCAGTCAAATAGATTAAACGATCGGTAGATAAAAGCAGCAGAATTGCTTGAAGCAGCGATTGCCAATTTTCCGATACAAAAATAGACATTCACCTGAAAACGAGCAATTTCCATTCTCTTAATTGTTTTCGTTTTTGCCGAAAGCCCGAGTCCAAAGCAGAGTCTAAACCCTGGATCCGCCTACAAAGACGAAGGAAAAATTGTGCCTCCCATCCCTTTACTCTTTCCCTAGCATTTTTCCTATTTCTCCCATTTCTCTCCTTATTCGTCTATTTCTTCCCTATTCCTTTCTATTTCTCCCCTACTCCTTTTCAATTCTCCCTTACTTCTCTTCATTTCTTCCCTACGCGTCTTCATTTCTCTTCATTTCTTCTCTCCATTTCTCCCCTACTCCTCTTCATTTCTCCCCAACTCCTCTTCATTTCTCCCCTACTCCTCTTCATTTCTCCCCTACTCCTCTTCATTTCTCCCCTACTTCTTTTGATTTCTTCCCTACTCCTCTTCATTTCTCCCCTACTTCTTTTGATTTCTTCCCTACTCCTCTCTATTTCTCCCCTACTTATTTTCATTTCTCCCCTACTCCTCTTCATTTCTCCCCTACTCCTTTTCATTTCTCCCCTACTCCTTTTCATTTCTCCCCTACTCATTTTCATTTCTCCCCTACTCCTCTTCATTTCTCCCCTACTCATTTTCATTTCTCCCCTACTCCTTTTTATTTCTCCCCTACTCCTTTTCATTTCTCCCCTACTTCTTTTCATTTCTTCCCTACTCCTCTTCATTTCTCCCCTACTCATTTTCATTTCTCCCCTACTCCTTTTCATTTCTCCCCTACTCCTTTTCATTTCTCCCCTACTTCTTTTCATTTCTTCCCTACTCCTCTTCATTTCTCCCCTACTCCTTTTCATTTCGCCCCTCTCCATTTCTCCCCTACTCCTCTCTATTTCTCCCCTACCCCTCTTCATTTCTCCCCTATCCCTCTTTATTTTTTCCCTATTACTCTATTTCTCCCCTACTCGCCTCAATTTCCGGATTTCCATTTGTTCTTTTTATTCTTTTTTGCACTTTGCACTTTATTAATTTCAAAATTCTAGCATTTTTCGGTTTTTTATTTTGTCCAATACTATTGCGATATTTAAATTGATTTTGATTGCTTTGAATAATTCTACCCGCTTGGGTTGGTTAAGCTATTTTTGTCTTCCCATATTATTGGAACAACTTCCTAATTTTTTAACGATAAGTGACGAGCCTCCAACCGCAGAATTTGATGAACCAAAAGGCCATCTTTAATTGCCGTGCGGGCTATCACGTGACGGACGATCTGGAAATTGGACGCACTGAGAGCCTTGAATGAATGAATGAACGAAAATCCCGTATATGGCCCCTAAAAGGGAAGGGAGCCAGCCATAGTCTCTAGGAGGGGTTAAAAGATACGACTTCTTGGCCTTCAGGCTGAAACTGGGTGTGACGCACTTGAATTTATGCGATTTTCAGTAGCTATCTAATCTATAAATTTATTACAAGTGGCAAATTTAAAGTAAGAATTTAACGCAAAGTATAAGATTCGATCTAGAATGATTAGGAAAATTTTGTGTTTAGTGAGAAAACTCTCTTCTATTCTTTTGTAGCTTTCTTCTATACTTCGTGGGGATATCTTTGTCTGCCGACGTTTTTAAAATTAGTAATTTTGTTACGCAATCGCTTAACGGTTTTTTCCATTCGTCACTTGCGTTTCGTCCAAGCTTAATGACCTAAAAGTAAAATTTTGGCAATCAGAATACAAATGTGCTTTAAATAAAAACAACAGCCGCTTCTAGAAAGATTTTACCTGAGATTTTACCGGGGTTAATAATCATTGCAGAAGAGCTGTCTACTTGTAGAGTGCTGAGAATAGAGATTTTGGAAAAGAAAGTAATTGATTTACAAATAATTAGAGAACATATAAACATCGAAAGGGCATATTTACTTTTATACATGTACCTTAAAATATGAAGTGTGTTAATTGGATTCACTATCATTTAATTAAACAATGGATACAAAACGTGTAACTAATAAATAATAAGCAACAAATTATTAATCAATACCTCAGTACCTAATGCCTAAAAAATACTTGAATACCCAGTAAGAGACAAAAAACGTATTCATTTTGTCGTCTTTATTGGTGAGAGCAAGTACAGAATCGTAGGGAATGAATGCCTTTCTGTAGCTTATTTTAAGTTGAACTCATTTGGAGACCGAAGCATAAAATACAAGTTTGAAAGGTTTGATTTGATTATTGGCTGTGGCATTAGTTAGTGTGACACGTGACCGCCCCTTATGACACTATAGCTAAACAACAAGTACCGCAAAAATATCGGCGGGCAAACATCCTCGAATCCTTTTTTGTGTCTTTGAGTGGGTCGTCTTACTCATCTATCCCTTTCCTACTATCAAAATTTTGTAGCTTACGAGCGTAGTGACTGTAGTACGGAACGAACTTTCAAACTGGGATAGATAACAGATTTCAGACGCGAACCTTTTACCTCATCCTTCAAGGAAATCCCTCAAGGATGGTCCCCCTCTGGATTTCATAATGCTCTGTTTCTGCTTTCTTCTTCAGCAGAGGAAATCTGACTGTTTATCCATTACTCAGAGTGAATTATTCAGGTAGTGCACGAGTCATTTCTTAAAAACTGGCTCGATTCCTATTGGCTAGACGAATTCTAACATCCTCATCCCCCACATCCTTCATCCTCGTCCACTCAGCGTCGTCCCCCACTCAGTTGAAAAAAACCCTATAAAAGTCCACGGACTAGGCACTAATTTCTTCAGTGCGCAGAAAAACCTAACGATGTCGCTGCAAGAAGCTCACACAGACGGCAACCTCACAGCCAGCCTTGGCGACGAACTTGCCGCAGTCCAACCGTTGGAGGCGGCAATTTTAGCCGGCGTAACTTTGCTCTGCTTTCTAATCGGCTCGTTGGGCAATGCGACTGCATTGGCTAGCGCTGCCTCATCAACAGCCACGGGATGCTGGCGCCGACGTAGGATATTTCTGAGCAATCTGGCTCTGGCGGATCTGACGTTGGCTCTGGCCTCGCCAGCGACCTGGTACCTGTACGTGTGGACCGACGGGCCGCATCGGTGTACCAGGGCCGCCATTGAAGCTGTACAGTCGGTCACAGTCTGGTCCATGGTGGCCGTCACTATTGACCGGGCCAATCAGGTGATTCGTCCAACAGCTGCTGGTCAGCGACAGCTGCGAGCTATCGGCTCGAAATTCGCTCCCCTGGCGATGTGCTTGATGCTGTGGATTCTGGCCTTGGCTAGCCAGGTGCCAGCGGCGCTGCCGCCTCTGCTGACGCTGTCAGAAGGCGCCGGCGGCTCGCCTGGTTTGGCGCAGACTCTGCGACGTCTGCACGCCGTGACGGAGTTCCTGCTAGCCATGACGATTCTAGCCGCCTGCAATGCCATCGTGTGTCGACGAATACAGCTGACTGGGCGGCGGGCGTCGATTGACTATTACAGGAAGACGTCTTTGTCGATGCTGCTACCAGCGGCGCAGCACCAGCAACCGGCCGTCTCAATCGACGCCAACTGGCTTCGTTATCTTCGTCAGCGAAACTCGGACGAGGTGCTGCTGGCGGCCAACAGTGGCTCCTCGATGGTCCGGCAGCACAGGAGAGCGTTGCGCACTCTGCTAGGCCTGGTGCTGCTGTTCGCAGCTTTCCGACTGCCTCGGATTTTTCAGTTGATTCTGGTCGACTGGCTGCACGTCATCGACATTAGCGGCCCGGCGCACAGGCGGTGCAATTTCTATTTGGAACTGTTGGTCCATTTCAACAGCGTCTTGGACCCGTTCGCCTACATCCTGTGCGGCAATCAGCTTTGTAGGAGGCGGGCAAAAAATTGCGTCGAATATTTGCGTCAGAAATTTTCTAGACTGATGAACAATACGAGGGAGCGTGTCTGTTGCTGCACGATTGGGCAGTCGGGTGGTGACGACAGTTCTGATTTTCATTTCTGAAAGAAACTTTTTATCTAGTCGTTTGTTGTTGTAGTGTAAAGGCTGTGTGTTACTGATTAATTTTTGCTCGTAAAAATTACGCTGTTTTTTCGCTTTCACACCCACAAAACTGATTTTCAGCTTCAAAAGCCTCCGTACCAAAACAAACGCCCCCAAAGCTCAATTTTACCTCGCTTACACCCTCACCACTGGCACACTTCACACCTATAACAAACACCCCAAAGCTTAATGTAATTTAGCCTCGCTTACACCCTCACCACTGGCACACTTCACACCTATAACAAACACCCCAAAGCTTAATGTAATTTAGCCTCGCTTACACCCTCACCACTGGCACACTTCACACCTATAACAAACACCCCAAAGCTTAATGTAATTTAGCCTCGCTTACACCCTCACCACTGGCACACTTCACACCTATAACAAACACCCTAAAGCTTAATGTAATTTAGCCTCGCTTACACCCTCACCACTGGCACACTTCACACCTATAACAAACACCCCAAAGCTTAATGTAATTTAGCCTCGCTTACACCCTCACCACTGGCACACTTCACATCTATAACAAACACCCCAAAGCTTAATGTAATTTAGCTTCGCTTACACCCTCACCACTGGCACACTTCACACCTATAACAAACACCCCAAAGCTTAATGTAATTTAGCCTCGCTTACACCCTCACCACTGGCACACTTCACACCTATAACAAACACCCCAAAGCTTAATGTAATTTAGCCTCGCTTACACCCTCACCACTGGCACACTTCACACCTATAACAAACACCCCAAAGCTTAATGTAATTTAGCCTCGCTTACACCCTCACCACTGGCACACTTCACACCTATAACAAACACCCCAAAGCTTAATGTAATTTAGCCTCGCTTACACCCTCACCACTGGCACACTTCACACCTATAACAAACACCCCAAAGCTTAATGTAATTTAGCCTCGCTTACACCCTCACCACTGGCACACTTCACACCTATAACAAACACCCCAAAGCTTAATGTAATTTAGCCTCGCTTACACCCTCACCACTGGCACACTTCACACCTTTAACAACCACCCCAAAGCTTAATGTAGCCTCGCTTACACCCTCACCACTGGCACACTTCACACCTTTAACAAACACCCCAAAGCTTAATGTAATTTAGCCTCGCTTACACCCTCACCACTGGCACACTTCACACCTATAACAAACACCCCAAAGCTTAATGTAATTTAGCCTCGCTTACACCCTCACCACTGGCACACTTCACACCTATAACAAACACCCCAAAGCTTAATGTAATTTAGCCTCGCTTACACCCTCACCACTGGCACACTTCACACCTATAACAAACACCCCAAAGCTTAATGTAATTTAGCCTCGCTTACACCCTCACCACTGGCACACTTCACACCTTAAATAACCGCCCACAAAGCTCAATGCACATGTAGCCTCGCTTATATCCAGATTTCACATCTTTTACACTAAACCCAAAAGCTCAATGTACGAGCGTAGTTTTCGATTACACCGTCACAACTGCCACACTTGACGCCTCTCATAATACGGGCTAATTTTTTATAACCTTGCTTATAGCTGATGACTGTATATCGCGCAAAATGTTCCTACCCTGTACAATGTAATATTATCAATACAACGGATTGAATGTTTTTTAGCCTTGTTTTTACAATGCCATAAATATGATTATACTTATTCTGTCGACATTTTAACTTATGCGCACTCAAAAATCTTTCAAGTAAATATAATATAAATTGTGGTTACTAAAACAAATGGTGAGACTTGTAACTTTTTTTACCAAAGGTATGGATTGATCAGCAAGGAGCCTAGCTTAAAAATCCAGTTAAAGAGCTAAGTCGAAGTGCCCTGGTAAAAAAGACTTAGTAAAATACTGAATGCCTGGGGTTTGATAACATCTGACCACGTATTCAGGTGAACTACATGTATGAAGAAGCAACATTTTAACAAGTGCCTGTTCATGATGATACTTTTATCGCACCTGTGATAATGTAGCAGGTTCTGGTTGCCCACACTGAGTAGTACCCTGCAGTCTCTGTGCCACGATACCTATCTAAAAAACGTTATATTCGCCATTGTCTCGCCACCGGCAGCACACATCGAACACCTCGCGCAGAATTGCGCAAAAAATGGTTGCCCAACTTGTCCCCATTTTAGGACATCATCGATGATGCACATGGCAGCCAGCCAACAAGGAATTTCCGACTGGGGGAAAAGTGTCACGTGACAGTTTTGTAAGCGTAATTGCCACAGACAATATAGTACAAAATAAGCAATTAAAAAGCCGATAAAATGCCAAAAAGTTCATTTGATATTGGCACAAAGACACGCCAAGGAGAAACCTGTCCACCCACACACAGTGAACTCGTTTAACTCAATGTCCGGGATCTCAGACTCCGCCTAATCTACCACAGACTCCGATTCGTAAAACGGACCTGGGAGACAGATTGCACACACGGCGAGCTTTATAGATGCGTGGGTGGGAGCTTGCGCCGCGTGTCATCTCTCCCTCTTCCCCATCATCCGGGTGGCCTGAATCTGAGTCACTGGCAATGCGCAATGTTTGTTTAAATAGACTTATAATATTTTCGTGGCATACTTTCAATGCGTAAAAGTACGCGTCTCAATAATTTTGTTGGCTACTATTCGATGCTTTTGCACTAACTAAAACAATATTCTTGTTACCTAAAGAAAGAAAGGAAATAGAAAACATTACTGATAAAATACATCGAACACAAGTTTTGTCTCTCTGTAAGCTCGCATCTGTCCCATAGGACGCCG
>CATNEM010000285.1:62500-177500 GCA_950096795.1 Macrostomum cliftonense | reverse complement strand
GACTAATTTTTTCCTAGACTTGTGTACCAATATTTAGTGCACGGGCACTTATACTACGGAATTATCTGATGCTGAGCTACTGAGTATCCATAGGCAAGCAGACAAAGAGGCAAATATTTCTGCCGAGGCCAAGTAAGAAAAGCGACTTAAAGACGACTAGAAGGTTTAACAAAGGACTAAGCTGTACGAAATTACATAGAAATAAAACTTGAAGCAGCCGATTTCTGTAGATGGATCAAGCTATTAATACGAGCGTATTCATTTATTTATTCAGTCAGTCAGTCAGCCAGTCAGTCAGTCAGTCAGTCAATCAGTCAGTCAGTCAGTCAGTCAATCAATCAGTCAGTCAGTCAGTCAGTCAGTCAGCCAGTCAGTCAGTCAGTCAGTCAGTCAGTCAGTCACCTTGTCAGTCAGTCACCTTGTCAGTCAGTCAGTCAATCAATCAGTCAGTCAGTCAGTCAGTCAGTCAGTCAGTCAGTCAGTCAGTCAGTCAGTCAGTCAGTCAGCCAGTCAGTCAGTCACCTTGTCAGTCAGTCACCTTGTCAGTCAGTCTAAACCAAGGGTCGGCAAACTCCGGCCCGCGGGCCAGATCCGGCCCGCAAGGCCTCTCTATCTGGCCCGCAGTCATTTGCCACTTCGTAATATACAAGTGGCTCGCAGCCAAGTTGCTCATAATTTTTACAAATTCTCTATCCTTTTGCAACATAGTATCGCATTTTACCTTTAATTCTGAGATTGTTCTAAAGATCTCTAGCTAGCTAATCAACCCAATCTCCTTGTCCCATTAGCTCATTTGGTGCACTGTCTGGGTCATGTGAGGAAGACTAAGTTTTTCAACCCTGTGTGCCAATGAAACAAGCCCGCCTCCCTTCTCACCCTTCATCAACTTAACACTGACTAAGCAAGCCCTTGGCCCCTTCAATCTTTTAACAATGAAAACTTTCTATTTTAGAAAACAAGAAATGAAAACCTTTTCATTTCTTGTCAGTCGATCCACTGTGCTGTAGGTTGTCCAGTGTGGTTGTCTTTTCAATTGATAGTTTTCTAGCTCTGTAGTGTGCCATGCGATGCCCATTGGTCTTAAAAATTTTTTTCTCTCATTTAATGATTTAATGAATGCTATGCAGCAAAGTTTCCTTTGTGTAACTGTAGCATTACAATCACAATCACAATATAATCTGCACATTTTAATTATTTTATACATTTTAAGGCTTAAGCAATAATACTAATAAACAAGTTCAGTTTTTTAATCCTTCTGGCCCGTGACCTTCAACAACCCTTCTATCTGGCCCGTGACCTTCAACAACCCTTCTATCTGGCCCGTGACCTTCAACAACCCTTCTATCTGGCCCGCACTGGTGAAAAGTTTGCCGACCCCTGGTCTAAACTGTTTAAATCCTGGTCAAACTACTCATTAACATGATAAACAGTAGAAATAACAGAAAATGAGTTATATATTTTTCAATCAATCAAAATGCCAATAAAGTCTTCAAAAAAGCGAACAATCACGACGAGTCTTGGCCAGCCTTATCCTCATCCTCAACAAAGTAGAACCAGATTTTGCTTAGCAACAAAAGAATAATAACAGACAAAGTTAAACCGAGCACATAGCCAGGCTCCAAGTAGACCAGGTCCGTGGGGCTCATCATGTAGATTTCGCGAAACGAAGGCACCTGATAGTCTCTCATGATGCACTGATTCTCGTGCGCCAAGCAATCCAATTCCGACAGAAAAATGTTAGAATAGAGTAGTAGTTTGAGATAGCGATTAAAACCAACTTACCACCGATCAACTAACATCAGTTTCTCGTCCAAAAAATTCCATAGACTAACAAAAGACTTCCTACGAGACCAGATTTGTTTTAAACTACATTTATAATTAATGCACGAATTTAATATATATATATTTTTATAATTTGACACAGAAGACACGTAAACAGCCAGACAGCAAGCAGATTTTTTGTGTTTTATACAGATTTTTAAACTGGTGGGGAAAGGGCGGAAGGAGAGGTGGGGAAGGGGCGGAAGGAGAGGTGGGGAGGGGGCGGAAGGAGAGGTGGGTAAGGGGCGGAAGAAGAGGTGGGTAAGGGGCGGAAGAAGAGGTGGGTAAGGGGCGGAAGAAGAGGTGGGTAAGGGGCGGAAGAAGAGGTGGGTAAGGGGCGGAAGAAGAGGTGGGTAAGGGGCGGAAGAAGAGGTGGGTAAGGGGCGGAAGAAGAGGTGGGTAAGGGGCGGAAGAAGAGGTGGGTAAGGGGCGGAAGAAGAGGTGGGTAAGGGGCGGAAGGAGAGGTGGGAAAGGAGCGGAAGGAGAGGTGGGTAAGGGGCGGAAGAAGAGGTGGGTAAGGGGCGGAAGAAGAGGTGGGTAAGGGGCGGAAGGAGAGGTGGGAAAGGGGCGGAAGAAGAGGTGGGTAAGGGGCGGAAGAAGAGGTGGGTAAGGGGCGGAAGAAGAGGTGGGTAAGGGGCGGAAGGAGAGGTGGGAAAGGGGCGGAAGGAGAGGTTGTAAAGGGGCGGAAGGAGAGGTGGGAAAGGGGCGGAAGGAGAGGTGGGAAAGGGGCGGAAGGAGAGGTGCGAAAGGGGCGGAAGTGGTAAAATTGAGGAAGGCAAGAATCTCCTCCGGGAAAAAGTTAGTCAAGCTAGACACCGACCTATAGTTCTCCCAGTCACGCAAAGAATGGGGAAACGTTTCAGTCCCAACAGTTAGCTACTTCTTTCCCTCAACCATGATGATGTGGTAGCCGAATTTGGTCTTCACAGGCGGATCAGTGTACACCGGCTTATCTAGCGAGCTTGTTGGCAAAGCGAACGCGGCGTCTTGAAAGTCGCCAACCATGGAGCCACGCGTCATCCAGCCGAGGTCGCCGCCGGACCTGGCCTTGTCCTCGGAGAATTCCGCCGCCACCTCGTTGAACCTGCGGCCAGCTTTCAATTGGTCCAACGCTTGCAGACACTTGGACTGCTTCTCGCACAGAATGTGCCGCACTTTGACGGCTGTGCCGCCTTTCTTCTCTTTGCTGTCTTTGTCCTTGGCGCCGCCGCCGCCTCCGCCTCCACCGCCTCCTGATGCGCCTTTGGACTTGCCCATTTGGACAGCTGGAAATTTATTGTTTCTGCGCTGATTATGTGGCACAGGGTCGGTACTAGTAGTTCAGCAAGACGCAGACAGACAAAAAGGCAGACAGACAGACAGACAGACAGACAGACAGACAGACAGACAGACAGATAGACAGACAGACAGACAGACAGACAGACACAGACAGACAGACAGACAGACAGACAGACAGACAAACAGACAGATAGACAGACAGACAGACAGACAGACAGACAGACAGACAGACAGATAGACAGACAGACAGGCACATAAGGACAGAAAGGGATCAACGGACATACAGAACCACAAGAGAGATAGACAGACAGGTAAACAAATAAGACAGATACCGAAATACAAGTCGGCTAACCAGAAAGGTTAAAGTAGCTCGTACATAACTTCCTAGAGCTCCACAATTAAATAAAGTAACAAACCAAGGCGGAAGTTCAGCAAGTTCAAAACCGGAAACAGATTCGGGTGAGCCACGCGAAAAAGCTGACAGAAATGCGCACCAACCGGAGTGACGTCATCAAGCACTGACTAATTATATTTTGCGTTACTAAGAGTTGAATGCCTAGTTTAAAAGTACATATACAAGTGGGGAAAAACAAGTCTTATAAAGCCTAGGCCCAGGACCAATAAGTCCAATTCCTGTCAATCAATAGACAACCGGCGGCTGTTGAGTTGGCAGCAGGCCGAATCGCTTTTTAATAGTGATGCGCTGACGAGAGTAAGGGTCGTGGGGCGAAAATCGGGCTGGATGAGCCGATTGAGTCGGCTGGCCATTGGGATCCACCGATTTCAGAGTGTAAACTCGCTCGCCTTTCTCGTTTAAATAGTAGCGGAGAAGCATGTTTTTTTCAATTAAAGCCTCCGAATTCCAAGGTTTCAAATATGTCGATTCTAGTTGACGTCAAGCTGAAAAGCAGATGCGTAGCAGAAGATCAGTTGGCATTCATTTTGAAGCCTATGTACATTGGCTAGGGATTGGTGTTAATTGAGAGTACATAAATTGGTTGAGGTGAGTGTACACTAAGTGGGGTTGGTGTTAAATAAGCGTACATTGAGTGAGGTTGGTGTTGAGGAGTGTACACTGACGGGGGGCTGGTGTTTATCGAGTGTACATTAGCTGGGGGTTGGTGTTGAGTAAGCATACATTGAGTGGGGTTGTTTTTGAGAGCGTAGATTAAGTGGGGTTTTTGTAGAGTGAGTGCGCACTGATTGGGGTTGGTGTTTATCGAGTGTACACTGACTGAGGTTGCCCTTGAGTGTAATAAATTGAGTGGCTTGGTGTTGATTAAATATACACTGACTAGGGTTGGCGTTTATTCAGTGTACATTAGCTGGGATTGGTGTGGATTGAATGTACATTAGCTGGGGTTGGTGTTGAATGAGTGTAAATTGACTGGGGTTGGTGTTCAGTGAATGTACATTAGCTGGGGTGTTTGGTAGAGCTCATGCACGTGGGTTAGGGGTGAGTGTGGGGTAATTTTACTCATTTGCCTGCGGACTGACGCGAAGATCAAAGACGTGATAAAAAATTACATACTATATCATAAAATAAAAAAGCTTCAACTGGACAACTTGTTATAAAAAATACCAAAAAATTGTTCAATCGCTGTTTATGATTATTAATGTTTTAAATTGCAGACATTACAATACAAAATCAATAAACAGGCTCGCAGTTAATTTACAATTGATCATGATTGCTATTTCAAATACAATATAAGAAAAATGCACATTCAATCGCGAATCCAATAGAATTAATAAAATCATTTCAATAATCGCCAGCTAGAAGCTGATGGTTAATCCCAGCGCTGCAGCCACTGAAACTCAGCTGCTGGTGGTTATCGTGCTGATCGTCAAGATCAACCGTTGGCTGGTTACCACTGGACGCCGGTTCCAAGCAGTGATAAGTCTGTCCCGAAACCGACGGCTCAGCAGGCGCCTCTCCTTGTTGTCGCTCCAATTCCAATTGTTCTTGTTGTTGTTCGTCTCGAGCTGTCAGCTTTAATCGAAGCCTATTAGACCGCCGATGTCCAGTACTACTATTAGTAGGCTTGCTGCTAGCAGCCCCAGCTTGACTCGGTCGGCAATTTTGAATATGCAAATTGAAGGCGTCCAATCGTTTGTATTGGCGGCCGCATACGGGACAAACCGACGGCCCCGGACCTGCCTGCTGCTGTGAACAAGTAGAAGCAGCAGCAGAAGCAGCATTTCGTCGTCCTGATTGTTCCTCAGACTGTTCGTGACGACGCATGTGCCTGATAAAGCCGCGCCTATTATACAATCGCCTGCTACAGATGTCGCAGTCGTAGTTACCCACGCTGACGTCGAAAGCTCGATCGCGATGCCGACGCATCAGATGTAACTTCAGGTGGGCCTGACTCTGACTCCGAGTGGAGCAGTCGGCGACGGGGCAGTCGATGAGGCGGCTTGCGGCGGCGCCGGCGTGACTGGTGGCCACATGATAGTCCAATTGAGCTTTCAATCGATATGGATTTGAACAGAGCGGACAAACGAAGCGAAGTCTAGCAGTAGTTTTCAGCTTGGCTGTACTACTATTAGTAGGCGGCGTGTGCGTGGACAGGTGAGCGCGTAGGCGGTCGTAGGAAACGAATTTTCGTCCGCACAGCGGGCAGCAGCGGGTGCGCCGGTGCGCCTTGTGCCGGTGGACCTTGAGGGCGCGGCTGTTCTTGAATCTGGTGCCGCATTCCAGGCATCGGATGACGGGTTTGACGTCGCTGTGAAATGTATGAAAGAAAATATAAGTCTAGATACCCCAGTCTGTAGCAGTGGGAATCAAGGTACCCCAGTCTGTAGCGGGAGTCTAGATACCCCAGTCTGTAGCGGGAGTCTAGATACCCCAGTCTGTAGCAGTGGGAATCAAGGTACCCCAGTCTGTAGCGGGAGTCTAGATACCCCAGTCTGTAGCGGGAGTCTAGATACCCCAGTCTGTAGCGGGAGTCTAGATACCCCAGTCTGTAGCGGGAGTCTAGATACCCCAGTCTGTAGCGGGAGTCTAGATACCCCAGTCTGTAGCGGGAGTCTAGATACCCCAGTCTGTAGCAGTGGGAATCAAGGTACCCCAGTCTGTAGCGGGAGTCTAGATACCCCAGTCTGTAGCGGGAGTCTAGATACCCCAGTCTGTAGCGGGAGTCTAGATACCCCAGTCTGTAGCGGCAGTCTAGATACCCCAGTCTGTAGCGGGAGTCTAGGTACCCACCAGTCTGTAGCGGGAGTCTAGACACCCAGTCTGTAGCGGGAGTCTAGACACCCCAGTCTGTAGCGGGAGTCTAGATACCCCAGTCTGTAGCTCAGTCCTGACTCCTGACAGGCTGGAGGTGCCGGAGCAACCACATAAATTTTTTATCAGAATATCCAAGAGGAATTAAGCGCTTTGCATAGGGGCACATAATGTCTCTTAGATACGGGGCTCGAACCCACGACCTGCCGGTCATAAGGCAGACTATAAGCCTAACTAACCACTAGGCTACAACTATTCTCGGATCCCGTAGATCTCAATCGTTTAATTTCGCACCAACCTTGTTTGTTTGTTTCGGCGTTTATTTTTAGCTGCAGTCGAAGCAGCCGCCGCCACTGGAGTCGCAGCGTCGCCGTCTTCAACGACAAATTCGTCTAATTCGTTGCCGCTCTCGCGTTCGTTTGGCGTTGGCAAATGCGAAGCGTCGTGCAGAGCCAGCTGTTGCAAAGTAGGAAACTGTAGGCCGCATCTGTGACACGGATAAGCCAACTCGCCTGCGGTTCTGTGCTGCTCCAAGTGTTTGAGAAACGGATCCAACGGGCCGCATTGGAACTGGCAAGAGGCCAGTAGGCAGCGATAGACTTTTAATTGGTGATGCAGCTGGATTAGGTGGCTGCGCAGTTTGTGATAGTCGGGGAAGCACTGGCCGCAGAAGCGGCACTCGTGACGACTGTCGACTAGGATCTGAGGGAGGGCGGATTGGTGATTCTTCAGCGTGGCTTTACAAACGGCTTGACTTTTACGGTGGGATAAGAAGGAGATTCTTAGGGAAGGGGTTAAGGGGGTTTTTTGAAGACGGGTTTAGAGGAGCTTCTTGGAAAGGGGTGAGGGGAGATTTTGGGGAAATGGTTGAAGGGGAGATTATTGGGGAGGGGTTAAGAGGAGATTAGGGAAATGGTTGAGGGAGTTCTTGTGGAGGGGTTGAAGGGACATTTTTGGGGAGGGATTGAGGGGAGATTCTCGGGGAAGGGGTTAAGGGGAGATTTTTGGGGAAGGGGTTAAGGGGAGATTTTTGGGGAAGGGGTTAAGGGGAGATTCTTAGGGAGGGGATGAGGGGAGATTCTTGGCGAATGGCTGAGGGGAGATTTTTGGGGAGGGGTTAAGGGGAGATTCTTGGGGAAGGGGTTAAGGGGATAAGGGGATTTTTCGAAGAAGGGATGAGGGGAGATTCTTGGGGAAGGGGTAAAGGGGAGATTTTTGGGGAAGGGGTTAAGGGGAGATTCTTAGGGAGGGGATGAGGGGAGATTCTTGGCGAATGGCTGAGGGGAGATTTTTGGGGAGGGGTTAAGGGGAGATTCTTGGGGAAGGGGTTAAGGGGATAAGGGGATTTTTCGAAGAAGGGATGAGGGGAGATTCTTGGGGAAGGGGTAAAGGGGATTTTTCGAAGAAGGGATGAGGGGAGAATCTTGGGGAAGGGGTTAAGGGGATTTTTCGAAGAAGGGATGAGCGGAGATTATTCGCGAATGGCTCAGGGTAGATTCTTGAGGAAGGGTTAAGAAGCGGATGTGGTCTTGGATTAAAAGAACCATTCTGGTGCAATTCTACATTCGGTTAAAATTAATTAGCAGCAATATGGGCCTATTTTTTGTAAGTAGCTAAATTAGTCATAAATTTAACCAAACTCAATGCTATGTCAATATAATCACCAAAGGCTCCGACAGTTTCCGGCCCAGTATATCCGACTCCAACATAGTGTAAGCCTTAGTTCTGACAGCTGTGCTCATAGACTTAGATGGCCGAACTACTAGCGCATCGACTGGAACCGGCGTTGCCGACTGATTTGACGCCGTCAACGAACCAGACGGAGCATCGGCGGCATCAGCTCCGGCGTCGGTAGCGGTAGGTGCCGCAACGGCGGGCCAGACTCGATGAGAATTCATGTGCTTGCGAACGTTGTGCTTTAGAGAGAATGAGCGGCCGCAGACGGCGCATTGATAAGGCTTTTCGCCTGCAATTTTTATTCAAGTTTTTTTAAATAAGGGGTTTGAAGCATTAAGGGGGGGCAGAATGGCTAGTCCTCTATACTAAAATTCGATTCTATGCCCTTTGAACTACCTACTATCGCAGAGTAGTAATATCTATTTCTATTTTAGCTATAAACGATAAGGGCAAAATAGCTTCAAACAGCATAACTAGTCCTACATACTAAAAAGTTACACTTACACGCTAACTACTCTACTTAGCTAGACATGAGCATCATAGTTGTACCTTATGGTAATTTTCAATCCTAATTAAATTAACCAGATTCAGCAGTGTTCTCAGCAAGAAGCAGAAGTGTACATTTCAACCCATATAAAAACTAACCAGTGTGTTTCCGCATATGCAGCGTCAATTGGTTTTGATATTTGCAAACAAACTGACACACGTTGCAAATAAAAGATGATTGCATATCGGTGGACCGAAGCACAGTTGCTTTGCGCTGGTTATTATTGACAGTAGGAGGGTCAGGATTGGAGCCTTCAGCTGGTAGTAAACTAATCGTAGGAAATTGACCGTTGGAATCTGTTGAGACGTTCTGCTGCTCATGACTGCCTGACGGTTGACCTTGATGAGCTGTCTGCTGCAGCTGATGCTGATTATTATAATGAGCAGCGTCTTCGCTAGTGTTGTAGTAAGTTGGAATTAAATGCAGTTGATGCTGATCGCCTACTGTAGTTGCTGTTGCATAGAATTGATAATTTTGCTGCTGAACTGAATTATAACTGTCCGCATAATTAACAACAGTGTGATCCTGACTATATTGCTGCGGCTGCTGCTCAGCGGAGTAATGATTGACATTTGGAATGAAACAATTCACTACGGGATCGCCCGGTTGAGATAGAGCACCAACGTTGCCAACGTTACCAACTTCAGTTGGAAGCATTAATCCTACAGATGCTTCGGATAGTAGCGTAGTCAATGGCAGCGATAGTTTTTGTTGTTCAACAGTTTCTTGTTGCATAGCAATTGCTTGATTGGGCGCGTATTGTTGCTGCTGCTGGTGGTGCTGTTGGTGGTGGCTTGGGTCGCTAACGCATGCAGCTGAGAACACTGCTGAATCGAAGCTGTAGCCGCAGGCGCTCTGTCCAGCTGCCGGGTTAGTTGAATCACTCATGCTGACGCCGTTGGAATACGCCTAAGAAATTCGGATGCGAGTAATGCAAGTTGAAGTCCTTTATTTCAGTGATTCTATCCGAACCTTAGCTATGACGTCATTCGATCTACCCCAACCTTAACTATAACGTCATTCGATCTACCCCAACCTTAGTTATGACGTCATTCGATCTACCCAAACTCAGTTATGACATCATTCGATCTACCCAAAACTCAGTTATGACGTCATTCGATCTACCCAAAACTCAGTTATGACGTCATTCAATCTACCCAAACTCGGTTATGACGTCATTTGATCTACCCCAACCTTAGCTATGACGTAATTAAGTCTAATGAATGTTCCAGAACCTAATTACCTATTCATTACTTAAAGTGATACTTACCGCATGCACACCGGCATTTTCAGCTGGCATAAAGTGAGCATTCTGATTAGCATCGAAGCCATTAGCGCTAACACTGTTGCCACCGCCGCCGTCCCCAACAGCCATTGCCGGTGAAGCAACAAGAACAGCTGGCACCTGCCCTGCAGGCATCGGCGCCGTCACGGAAGTACCACAATCGTAAGCGTCATCCTGCTGCAAATGGGACAAAAATCTGCTTGGCGTTTCGCTTTGAACTGCCGAAGCTGGGATGTTAGACGCAGCGGCAGACGATGGGCCGGCGACGGAAGATGGACAATCTGTGTTTTTATGCTGTAAAAACTGGCCAAGCTCGTGGAAACTAATGGAACAAAGACCGCAAACAAACATATCGGCTGCCGCATTGGAACAGCCGTTCTGCGTTGAGCTGTACATTGTCCTGAAAGGAAATCATTAGATTTTTTGTTAAATAAGATCAGAAACTCAAGTACAAATCAAGTTTAGGCTATGTGTACAACTGAAGGTCACGATTTGAATGACAATTAAGGTCAGTCAGGCTACACTAGTCCAATACAATCAAGCCATTAAAAATATAGTGTAATGATGCTAAAAATAATAATATATTGAATTGAATTTGAATGCGTGATTGCTGAATATAAACGGTTTTTTTACAAAAGTCGGTACAAAACAGTTTCTGTCGTTATGATCAGTAAGTACAAAAAAGGAATGTTAAGCCGAATAAAATACGAGCATTGTTTTTGCATCTGATATAAAAAAATCATCAATCATGGTTTTATCATGGAAGAGCGGAGCACCATAGCATCAAAGTAATAATATAAAAATAGTCAACAAAAAATTTGAAGAGGATCAGAGGGGGCACAGAAATGGCTAGTCTACTATACTAAATCGAAGATACATATGTACGTTGCCATGTCATATAAGCAGGGGCATATAAGCACGTGACTCATGTACATATGCTCCTAGCAGGTCACTTAAATTAAAAGCCATAATTTTCATATCTACTACTGATCGAAAAAAGTAGTAAAATATTTTTAATTAAAAAATCAAGCTTCAATATAAAAAAGTTTATAGTATAAAAAATCTGTGAAAATTAAGACATATCGGCGCTTGTTCATCACTCAGCAATTATAGTGTCGCCAACGGACAGTTCGAATTTCGGACTATCATCAGTTTCCAACGCGTCTAACTGGCCATCCGAGTTGTTTTCCATTGCCGAAGAAATGTATAGCCCGAATTTAAGCGCTCCGCCTTTCATCTGGGACAGGGTGCGCATGGGCTCCACTGTTGACTCGCCGGTGTCCTGATCGATGCCGATCATGTCGCAGCTGTTAGGATGTGGGAAGAATGGGATTTCGAGTATCTATGCGCGCTTATTTTGCAATCAGGTAGCTTGTCATTGCTAATCTTAAAGGGTTTCTATGATTTCCTATTAGAATATTCCTTCTGTCCATTAAAATTTCCCTGTTTCCTATCAGAATCTCCCTGTTTGTTATAAAAGAATCTCTCTGTTTGTTATAAGAATCTTCCTGTTTCTCATCAGAATCTCTCTGATTCTTATCAGGATCTCCGTTTCTCATAAAAATCTCCCTGTTTCTTACAAGAATCTCCCTGTTTCTCATCAGAATCTCTCTGATTCTTATCAGGATCACCGTTTCTCATAAAAATCTCCCTGTTTCTTACAAGAATCTCCCTGTTTCTCATCAGAATCTCTCTGATTCTTATCAGGATCTCCGTTTCTTATAAGAATCTCCCTGTTTCTCATCAGAATCTCCCTTCTTTTATCAGAATCCAAACCACCAGCATAAAAAACCAATATGAGGGCCTCACCGAGTGCAGACGCCGTGAGCCACAAACTGCTTGCCGCCAATGCTCAATCGAGTCCAATTGTCTTCGGCCATTGGCCGACAGCCGCGTACAACTAAATTGGCGCGAAATCTTGCCACCAGCTGGTGAAGGTTCAGTGGACACTCCGGGCCGATACACTCCAGCAGGTGGGCAACACTGGCTTCGTTTAATAATAGAAACTGCTGCTCGTTGGCTAGGGAGATGGCCTGTTTAATTATAGTTAGGATAAGTACTGGCGATTAGAAAATTAGACAGACTCTGACAGTAGATACGAATATTTATTCCCAGATTAGCTTCTAGTGCCTTTCTGAAAAAAAACGAAAATTCCTGTTTAACCCAATTTAGCCCAAACAATTTCTTACAAAATTTCCTTGGAAAATTGTCTTTCTTTTCTAAGCCTTAGGGTAAGCAATAAAGCAATAAAGCAATCAAGTAGACTATTTATAAACCTTTCCAGAAGCCAGCAACTTCAAAAAAGAAGAAAATCTACAGAAAAACACCTGAATCCTTTGGTATTTCTAGATTTTTCTTAATTGTTTCTGTCTAAAATAGATCGGCAACAATTTAACATTGCCTGCTTAAAAATAGCAGACTCTACTCTGCTGCAGAAAAAACTTTGTGCTTTAATAACAAGGACAGATAAACAGACTGGCAGACAGACAGACAAACAGACAGACAGACAAACGGACAGACAAACAAACAGACAGACAGACAGACAGACACAGACAGACAGACAGACAAACGGACAGACAAACAAACAGACAGACAGACAGACAAACGGACAGACAAACAAACAGACAGACACAGACAGACACAGACAGACAGACGGACAGACGGACAGACGGACAGACATAGACAGACAGACGGACGGACAGAAAAACAGACAGACAGACACAGACAGATAGACAGACACAGACAGACAGACAGACAGACAGACAAACAGATAGACAGACAAACGGACAGACAGACAGACACAGACAGATAGACAGACACAGACAGACACACACACGCACACACACACGGACACACACGGACACACCTGCTCGCCAGTCTTGGCCAGCCGGTTGCCGTCCTGGCGCACCAGGCGGCAGGGATAGCCAACAACGCCGGCCAGCCAGTCGGCAGCTGCTTGGCCGCAGTCCAACAGACGGACCCGACTGCCGCAGACCCGGCTGTTTAGGCACAGGGCGGCAGTCTGGTGTCCGGCGTCCATCGGTACGACGACGTTACGTTCGGCTACAGGCGAGTTCAGAATCAGCAGCCGGCGCTGCAGGTCTAGAAACGGTCGGACCTGGATGAACAGGAGAGAAACCGATTTGTCAATTTAATAATTTGAAATGTCCTACATGCTACTTAAGCCACACTAAGTAGTATACAAAGCAGAATATGGTCTAAGTAGCTTTTTATAACAGATCTACATTCCTCTGCCCTTTAGTTCTGCCTTACTCCGGAACGCCTACCCTTCCCTGATCTCCTCTCAGCCCCTTCAAGGAACGTCTGTTCGCCCTCACCCGACCTACCATCCGCCCTCTACTGACCTACGATCCGCCCTATCCCGACCTACCATCCGCCCTCCCCCGACCTACGATCCGCCCTCTCCCGACCTACCAACCGCCTTCTCTCGACCTACCATCCGCCTTCTTCCCACCTACCATCCGCCCTATCCTTACCTACGATCCGCCCTATCCCGACCTACCATCCGCCCTCCACTGACCTACCATCCGCCCTATCCTGACCTACCATCCGCCCTATCCCGACCTACCATCCGCCCTCTACTGAACTACTATCCGCCCTATCCCGACCTACCATCCGCCCTATCCTGACCTACCATCCGCCATATCCTGACCTACCATCCGCCCTCTACTGAACTACCATCCGCCCTATCCCGACCTACCATCCGCCCTCTACTGAACTACCATCCGCCCTATCCCGACCTACCATCCGCCCTCTACTGAACTACCATCCGCCCTCTACTGAACTACCATCCGCCCTATCCTGACCTACCATCCGCCCTCTACTGAACTACCATCCACCCTCTCCCGACCTACCATCCGCCCTCTACTGAACTACCCTCCGCCCTCTACTGAACTACCCTCCGCCCTCTACTGAGCTACCATCCGCCCTATCCTGACCTACCATCCGCCCTATCCCCACCTACCATCCGCCCTTTACTGAACTACCATCCGCCCTCTCCTGACCTACCATCCGCCCTCTCTCGACCTACCATCCGCCCTCTCTCGACCTACCATCCGCCCTAGCCCGATCTCCCTAGCAGCTTCACCTGACTAAGCCGCGGTTCCCGTTTCATAGTGAGACACAGGCCGGACTCGTTCACAATCATCCAGTGCCGGTCAAGATGAAAGCCGCGCCGCCCTACGGGCCAACTGGCGGCAACTTCAAAGGCGGCGCAAGATTTCACTGGATAAAGAAATATGCGAGCCAAATGAAGAGCCGATTCCAAATCTACAGTCGGCGCCTTTGACGACGCCAAATTGCCGCGATAGTAATTAGTCAACTGATCTGCCGACATCGACATCAAAGGCGCCGACGACGCTAATTCGCCAGTCGCATTCGGCGTCGAAGACAAAGTCGGCATCGGTTTGTTGATAACAAAATTCTCCGCTACCATGGCAACTAAAGCGTCGGCGTCGGATTCGTCCGACATGTAGCCGAAGGAGACGCGAACGGCGCCAGTTGGACGTCCGTCGACCAAGTCAACGCTGTCGCCGCAGACGTGGCCGGCGCGCAGATTGGCAAGCAGTTGGTCGTCGGTGATGTCCAGGTAGCGTTGGCAGGCGCCAACGTTGCAGAAACAGCCGACACGGAGCTGCGTTGGGGGCGATTGGGCGATTGGCAGGGTGAGGCGAGGCGATGTTTCTTAGAAAGGCATTTACTATAGTATTTTATTAATTATTTAGGGGCGATTCTTAATGGTCTCTCTAAGGGCGATTCTCAATGATCTAAGGGCGATTCTAAATGGTCTAATGGCGTTTTTTAATAGTCTAATGTCGATTATCAATGATCTAAGGGCGTTTCTCAATGGTCTAAGAGCGATTATCAATGATCAAAGGGCGATTCTCAATGGTCTAATGGCGATTTTTAATGGTCTAAAGGCGATTACAATTGGTTAAAGGGCGATTCTCAGTGGTCTAATGGCGATTCTCAATGGTCTAAGGGCGATTCTAAATGATCTAATGGTGATTCTCACTGGTTAAAGGGTGATTCTCAATGGTCTAATAGCAATTCTCAATGATGTAGGGGTGATTCTAAATGTTCTAAGGGCGATTCTCAATGGTCTAAGGGTGATTCTCAATGGTCTAAGGGCGATTCTCAATGGTCTAAGGGTGATTCTCAATGGTCTAAGGGCGATTCTCAATGGTCTAAGGGTGATTCTCAATGGTCTAAGGGCGATTCTTAATGATCTAAGGGCGATTCCCATTGGTCTAAGGGCGATTCTCAATAGTTCAAGGGCGATTCTTAATGGCTTAAGGGCGATTTTCAATAGTCTAATGGCGATTCTCAATGATTTACGGGCGATTCCCATTGGTCTAAGGGCGATTTTCAATGGTCTAAGGGCGATTCTCACTGGTTTAAGTGCGATTCCGCCAGGTAACTCACCTGAATCCCATAGTTCTCCGCCCTAGACGCCAAATCAGAGTAGCCAACAAAAGTACCATCGCCGCGCACTAGATTAAACGTGACAATACCGCCCTGCCGGCTCCGGTCTGAATAGTCATTGTCGGTGTAGAATCGACACACCGGCGAGCCGTCGGCGTGTCGCAATTCGCCTAACCGTCTGGCCAGGTACTGCGCCAGTTGGAACACTCGTTCGCTAATGCGTTGCATGCCGCCGCCGAGTTTTTCTAAAGCCCAGAATCCGTGGCGCAGGGCGAGCACGCTCAGGTAGTTGATTGTGCCGTCCTCTAGGCAGGCTGACAGGTCCGGGGATTGTTGCACGAATGTTCCCGATGGGATTACGGCCTAACAACGGACGCGGGGATTTTTTGTCGATTATTGGAGGAAGTTCTAAAGGCAGATTTTAAGTGGGAGGTTTAGGAGGAGATTCTTGAGGATAGTCTTGCTGAGAATCTTGGGGGAGTCCCGGCCCTAGGAGACAATTTTTGCTCTTGAGCAAGGCACTAAATCCCGCATTGCTTCAGTCTACCAGCTGAGATTGGATACCAGTTTAAGCTGGGTAAATTCAGTGTGGTTGTTGCGGCCACTCCAGCCCGTCAGGCTGAAAGCTGTACACAGCCCTCGGATGCGCCGCGCAACTAGCTGCGGCTGTGCCGTTGATTGTCTGATCGTCTGATCGAAAGGTCGGGTGTCTAAATTTATTTTAATTATTAATATTTTGGGGGAATTGTAAGGGGAAGATTCTTGGGAGATGGTTTAGGGATTCTTGATGAAGATTAAGGGGAGATTCTTGGGCAAGGTTTATTTATTGGCAGCTTCTATAAAATTACAAGAAGGTTCTTGGAGGGTTTAATTATGGGGAGATTTTCAGGAGAATATTTCTGGGAAGATTCTCGGCTCGAAGCGACGGCACATAATATGAATATTTTCGGATTGCTTATGGGAAGATCATTTTTGAGTAAGGATAATAAAGGGATCTTAAGAACTGAGAGTTCATAAAGGGCTGCATAAACTCACTTGTCTACGTTGTGAAGTGTCATGCTAGTGAAGTGTCGTGCTTGTGAAGTTTCGTGCTTGTGAAGTGTCGTGCTTGTGAAGTGTCGTTTTTGTGAAGTGTCGTTCTTGTGAAGTGTCTTGCTTGTGAAGTGTCGTGCTTGTGAAGTGTCGTGCTTGTGAAGTGTCCTGCTAGTGAAGTGTCCTGCTAGTGAAGTGTCTTGCTTGTGAAGTGTCGTGCTTGTGAAGTGTCGTGCTTGTGAAGTGTCCTGCTAGTAAAGTGTCGTGCTAGTGAAGTGTCCTGCTAGTGAAGTGTCTTGCTTGTGAAGTGTCTTGCTTGTGAAGTGTCGTGCTTGTGAAGTGTCTTGCTTGTGAAGTGTCGTGCTAGTGAAGTGTCGTGCTTGTGAAGTGTCGTGCTTGTGAAGTGTCGTGCTTGTGAAGTGTCCTGCTAGTGAAGTGTCTTGCTTGTGAAGTGTCGTGCTTGTGAAGTGTCTTGCAAGTGAAGTGTCGTGCTTGTGAAGTGTCTTGCTTGTGAAGTGTCGTGCTTGTGAAGTGTCGTGCTTGTGAAGTGTCGTGCAAGTGAAGTGTCGTGCTTGTGAAGTGTCTTGCTTGTGAAGTGTCGTGCTTGTGAAGTGTCTTGCTTGTGAAGTGTCCTGCTAGTGAAGTGTCCTGCTAGTGAAGTGTCTTGCTTGTGAAGTGTCGTGCTTCTGAAGTGTCGTGCTTCTGAAGTGTCCTGCTAGTGAAGTGTCGTGCTAGTGAAGTGTCCTGCTAGTGAAGTGTCTTGCTTGTGAAGTGTCTTGCTTGTGAAGTGTCGTGCTTGTGAAGTGTCTTGCTTGTGAAGTGTCGTGCTAGTGAAGTGTCGTGCTTGTGAAGTGTCCTGCTAGTGAAGTGTCTTGCTTGTGAAGTGTCGTGCTTGTGAAGTGTCGTGCTTGTGAAGTGTCCTGCTAGTGAAGTGTCGTGCTTGTGAAGTGTCCTGCTAGTGAAGTGTCTTGCTTGTGAAGTGTCCTGCTAGTGAAGTGTCGTGCTCATGAAGTGTCCTGCTAGTGAAGTGTCGTGCTCATGAAGTGTCGTGCTTGTGAAGTGTCGTGTTTATGATAGCGCCTCGGATCATAAATATAGTTAATAAAAAACACCGAGAGCCAACCTGAACGGTTCCGCCGCCAAAGTAGGCCTTTTGAAGCACGCCGCCATTGGCCAGCACGCTATCCAGCCGCACAATCAGGGCGCCCAGACCCGTAGGATAGCCGAACATTTTATAGAACGATATGCAGACGAAATCGGCCGAGCAAGCCGACAAATCTAACGGGCAAGTGGCTGCAAACGAGGCCGCATCCAGCAGAACGTAGGTGCCCGCCGCTGACATTTGCAAGCGTCGCACCACGTCTAAATCAATTTTTCTACCGGAGAAATTGCACTGCGCCGGCAGTGCGAATAGCCTGTTGCCATGACAACCGGCGGCATTGGCGGCCTCGGATTCGAGCTCGGATTCTGTGTTGAGACACTTAACGGTGAAGCCTCGATTGCGAAATACCTCGCGCATGCCAACAATGGAGGTGTGAGATTCGCGCAGATAGCAGAACGACGTACCAACGAAACATTCGGCTAGAAGTTTGACGGCTGCGGTGGCGCCGGAGGTGAAGACCACGGCGTGTTGCCGATTGTTAGTGTTGAAATGCTTCAGTATCACGTTGCGAGCTTCTTCAACTAGACGGCTTGTGTGGGCACTTTTTCGAGCCTGTAGTGAGAAGACGAGATAGGTGAATAAAAGATTTTACTCAATATTACCGATATGTAGCGTTTTATTACAACAAATAGCTAGTTGGCCTTACCTGAGTATGGGGATTACCGTATAATCCGCCCTGTAATTCCTGCATCGACCTTGTTAACTGACGCTCAGAGTACAGCGTAGCCCCGGCATGGTCTAAATAGACGTAGTCATTTAGTTGGGGAAATTCCAACTGTCTTAATTGTTTTATATCCATTGCAAAGATAAAAGCTGAAATAATAAAATTAGACTAGATTATTATGTAATAAAAGGTTTATGATTTCAAGTCTATGGCTAGATGTACATCGGGCTGCCTTTAGTTTAGACTATAGGAAACTTACACTCACTAAGAAGGGTTACAAGTCTATGGCTAGATGTACATTAGCTTGACTTTAGACTATAGAAAACAAACACTCATTAAGAAGGGTTAAAAGTCTATGGCTAGACGTACATCAGCTTGCCTATCTAAAGACCATAGGAAACAAACTCGTTAAGGGTTAAAAGTCTATGGCTAGATGTACATTAGCTTGACTTTAGACTATAGAAAACAAACACTCGTTAAGAAGGGTTAAAAGTCTATGGCTAGACGTACATTAGCTTGCCTATCTAAAGACCATAGGAAACAAACACTCATTAAGAAGGGTTAAAAGTCTATGGCTAGATGTACATTGGCTCGACTTAAGGCTATAGGGAACAAATACTCGTTAAGAAGGGTTAAAAGTCTATGGCTAGATGTACATTGGCTCGACTTCTTAAGGCTATAAGGAACAAATACTCGTTAAGAATGGTTAAAAGTCTATGGCTAGATGTGCATTGGCTCGACTTAAGACTATAGGGAACAAATACTCGTTAAGAATGGTTAAAAGTCTATGGCTCGATGTACATTGGCTCGACTTAAGACTATAGGAAAAAAATACTCGTTAAGAATGGTTAAAAGTCTATGGCTCGATGTATTGCAATACATTGGCTCGACTTAAGACTACGCTCGTATAGGGAACAAATACTCATTAAGAATTAATGGCTAAAAGTCTATGGCTAGATGTACATTGGCTTGACTTTAGACTATAGGAAACAAAATCTCGCTAAGAAAGGATTATTTATAGTCTATGGCTAGATGTACACTGGCTTGCACGTTAACCATAAGAAACTTAACAAACTATGCTGATACAAAAGATGGCTAAAGTGCTGTAACGAGAAACGAGATGTACATTAACCTATAGACGTTAAATAAAATCAGAAGGTCTATGGCTAGATTTGACTGGGCTGACCAAGGAAAACCTCAACTCCCTGTTTTTGTCGTTTAATGGCTAGATTTACATTCGATTGTCATAGACTATAGGATCATGCAGTATAAACTAAGGTCCATAAACGAATATTTATTATTCAAATAGGCAAAAAACGAATAAATCTATTAGAAAGTAGAAACGATAATCAGTTAAAAAGTATCTAGTCTCTTGGCAACAGTAAAATATTATATTTCAATTCTGAAAATTAAAAAAATAAATCTATCGATGACAAACAATAATCAGTTATTTTTTTGCAGAAAAGCGGAAAAAATTATACTGTAGCACCAATGTTACTGAGTGAAAAATAATTGTCGCAATATTGCACTGGAAATCCAAAAACAACTGAAGTAGGACGGGGCAGTTCGGTACTAGGAAAAATTTGCAGGTCTAATCCTGGCGAAAAAATACACTACCGGAATAGGAAATTTGCTATTCGTCGACATAAAATTGAAGATATTACTCGATTGGAAGCAGATGCGAATCTCATCTTTTGATACGTGCTTCCTGCCTTCTTACTCTATCGAACTATGTACGTCTCAATTTGTGATAAATCGATTTTCGTACTGTTTTTATTAATATTGATCACTTTACACAAAACAACTAAATTACAAATCGCCAATCCAGAGAGAATCGGACATTGACATGTGACTGGACCAGCAAAATTATCCAAAATTCTGATTGATAGAAACGTTATTTGAATGAAACAGACTTGGTTAGAAGAGAATCAGAACCCGCCAAGCTGGTAAAATACCATTTTATTGAAATTATAGTTTTCGACAAATGTTTTGCAAGGGAAATAATTTAAAGATTAATTATTAATTTCACAAATAACACGCACATGCACATAATTCGATAGAATAAGAAGGTAAGAAACATATCAAAAGATGAGATTTGCATCTGCTTCCAATCGAGCGCAATGACGAAAAACGGCAAATTTCTTATCCCCGTAGTGTACTTTTTCGCGAAGATTAGACTTCAAAAATTTTTCCTACAAACGAAGGGTCCTTGTGGAAATCATTAACAAATTTGTTCAATCCAATGGTAAAAATGCTTTTTAAAAAAGTATCATAAAATAAGCATATACTGTTAAAATATTTGTATGAAATTATTAGTATTGCACAATTGTTATAAGGCACTCCAGGCAAACGCGTCACTTTTAGTCCAATTCGTACCAGGCGGTGGTATTGTGCGAAAAATTATCTAAAGAAATCCTCAGTGAGCCGAGTTGGACACCCCGACTCCTAGCCAGAGGACCCGTGTCCAAGCGTCGATGCATCAATTTGACGCACAAAACGCTATTTTCTAAATCAAATTCGTCAATTTGAAAATCAAACGATTCGTCGAATACTGGGGTCAGAGTGCCCAGCATCGTACTAGTGCGCTTGCACTTTTGCCGGCTAAACAAAGATTTTTCCGACGATTTACTAACTATTGATTTGGCCGTTTCTACAAAGAGTTTGACGTAGGGATTGCAACTGAAATTGGTTGTCCCTGCTGATTGAGTCCCCGTCTGAGACAGCAGCTCAGCTCGATGGCATGCGATCACCAGGCTCTGACGGGGCTGGCTGTAGCGGAGGGTGAGCTCGATTCGGCCAAGCCTGGGCGTCGAGTCTGACTGTTGCTCCTGCTGTTGCTGCTCCTGGAAGCAATGGTATTAATATAAGAAACCTGTTTTGTATATTAATGTCTTAACCAATAGGCTAAAAACGGCTAATAGAAAGATAGATGAGAGGTCAGGGCGGATAATACACACAGGCAAGAAGACACAGACTGAGAAAAGACAGGCAAGAAGACACAGACTGAGAAAAGACAGGCAAGAAGACACAGACTGAAAAAAGACAGGCAAGAAGACAGATTAAGAAAAGACAGGCAAGAAGACAGATTGAGAAAAGACAGGCAAGAAGACAGATTGAGAAAAGACAGGAGAGAAGACACAGACTGAGAAAAGACAGGCAAGAAGACAGATTGACTCATTGAGAAAAGACAGACAAGAAGACAGATTGAGAAAAGACAGGCAAGAAGACAGATTGAGAAAAGACAGGCAAGAAGACAGATTGAGAAAAGACAGACAAGAAGACAGATTGAGAAAAGACAGGCAAGAAGACACAGACTGAGAAAAGACAGACAAGAAAACACAGACTGAGAAAAGACAGGCAAGAAGACACAGACTGAGAAAAGACATGCAAGAAGACACAGACTGAGAAAAGACAGGCAAGAAGACAGATTGAGAAAAGACAGGCAAGAAGACACGGATTGAGAAAAGACAGACAAGAAGACACATATTGAGAAAAGACAGGCAAGAAGACACAGATTAAAAAAAAGACAGGCAAGAAAACACAGACTGAGACAAAACAGACAAGAAGACACAGACTGAGACAAAACAGACAAGAAGACACAGACTGAGACAAAACAGACAAGAAGACACAGACTGAGAAAAGACAGGCAAGAAGACACAGACTGAGAATAGACAGGCAAGAAGACACAGATTGAGAAAAGACAGACAAGAAGACAGACTGAAGGAAACAAATTAAACCAACCAAGAGCCGAAACAAGCAGAACAGAGGAATTAGATGGCAAAAAGCCTGTCCTTTTTGCCTAATGCCTTTAAATATAAAATAATTGGGTAGTCAAAAAAGAAACATTCCAGATACCTAGCAGAGAAAAAACCCAATGCTCCAATATTTTTTTATTTATCAATTAGATGTGTACTCTAAGAGGGAATGAAATCAATTCGATGCTCAGCACGTCGTCGAGAGGAAAAAATTTTCAAGTACAAAGCAATGAAAACTACGCTGGTAGTTTAAAGATTAAAAAAATTGGAATAACTACTAAAACAGAGAAGCACCTAATTGAAACAAAAACAAAGACTGATAATAAATAAAAAAATATTTTACAGCAGATTGATGTGAGAAAAAAGCGAAGGACAAGACGAGGCAGCTGATTCGGAATAGTATATAAGATTTTTGGCTTTGAAAAAAAATTGCTGTATAAAGAAAATAGACAATATCAGCACAAAAGTACATTTGAATAATTGACGCAAACAATTAAAACAAAAAATAGCAGCTGATAAAAAAAACTGATTGATTGATTGATTGATTGATTTAATGGTAAATATAATTCTATCTAAAAACCTGCAAGTAAAATGATTGGGTCATAAAACAAGGCAGTTAAAAAAAACCTTTTAACAAAACTTCATCATGGTAACTACATTGATTTCTCTTGATCTAATTGATCTATTTTTTAATTTAAAAAAGAGAGATCAAAGTTAAAAAAAGTCTCAGACTTTGGAATACAGAAGAATCGTTTGTAAATTAATATATACAAAAGATAGTAAAAACCTTTAGAAAATAGACACCTACATAAAAACAGCAAAAATGTTAGAATTAATTAAAAGCACTGCACCAAAAGTACAAAAAAACTTCTATGGTTAGATTACTTTAACAAGTAATCACTGTCTCGAAGTAAAAATAGTCATTTAAAAAATAAAATAGCCATGAATTGATTCATTTTTATTACTAATTTCATCAATTTATCAACAGTGGTACAAATCGGTCAGCTATTCTATTAATCTATCAACATTTAAAAATTGTATCAATCTATCAACAATACTATCAATCTATCAATAATCCTATTAATCTATCAACAATCCTATCAATCTATCAACAATCCTATCAATCCATCAACAATCCTATCAATCTATCAACAATCCTATCAATCTATCAACAATCCTATCAATCTATCAACAATCCTATCAATCTATCAACAATCCTACCAATCTATCAACAATCATATCAATCTATCAACGATCCTATCAATCTATCGAAAATCCTATCAATCCATCAACAATCCTATCAATCTATCAACAATCCTATCAATCTATCAACAATCCTATCAATCTATCAACAATCCTATCAATCTATCAACAATCCTACCAATCTATCAACAATCATATCAATCTATCAACGATCCTATCAATCTATCGAAAATCCTATCAATCCATCAACAATCCTATCAATCTATCAACAATCTCATTAATTTATCAACAATCCTATCAATCCATCAACAATCCTATCAATCTATCAACAATCCTACCAATCTATCAACAATCATATCAATCTATCAACGATCCTATCAATCTATCAACAATCCTATCAATCCATCAACGATCCTATCAATCTATCAACAATCCTATCAATCCATCAACAATCCTATCAATCCATCAACAATCATATCAATCTATCAACAATCCTATCAATCCATCAACAATCCTATCAATCTATCAACAATCCTACCAATCTATCAGCAATCCTATCAATCTATCAACAATCCCATTAATTTATCAACAATCCTATCAATCCATCAATAATCCTATCAATCTATCAACAATCCCATCAATTTATTAACAATCCTATCAATCTATCAACAATCATATCGATTTATCAACAATCCTATCAATCTATCAACAATCCTACCAATCTATCAACAATCCTACCAATCTATCAACAATCCTATCAATCTATCAACGATCCTATCAATCTATTACCAATCCTATCAATCTATCAAAAATCCTATCAATCTATCAATCTATCAACAATCCAATCAATCTATCAGTCAATCATACAAAAACGAATCAATTGATCAATCATTAAAAAATCGTACAATCAATCAATCCTCGCCAGCAGCAGCGGCGGCACCAGCCGTCACCAACTCGAACCAGCTCGTGGCATTCTGTTTAAAATCGGCCAGAGAAATTCTCGTCATAGCAACCGTATGATTTTTACCGCCAATTAATTTGCTCGAAGGTTTCTGCAACAACACGCACAGCCAACTAATTGGCAACTCGGATTCCGGCAGAGAAAACTCGAACGATTCGTCGTAAACTGGTTGCCGACTGGATTTCATAGTTTTAGTTTTCTGTTTTTTAGACGAAATTCTACTATCAGTGGTTTCAATGTAGAGCTTGGCGAACAAGTCCGGGTTGCTGTTGGACGAAGCGGATTCGAATATGAATAGTTCGGCTTGGTGGCACACAGCAACAAGGTTCTGTTGCGCCTGGCTATAGCGAAGCGTCAACTTAATGCGGCCAAGCTGGCCAGTGGGCGACAGAGACAGCGAAGACGTTGACGACAAATTTGTTGACGTTGGCGACGGAGGAGCCAGTTCCGACTCGTTGCCGACAAGATTCCTGCGCTGTCTGATGCCGGTGGCGGCTGCAGGACTGACATCGGCAGAGCTAGTAGTGGCGGCTGCCGCAGGTTCGGGAGAGCTTGTCGGTGCTGGAGCTGGCGCCTGTTGTTTAGGTTGAGCAGGCGGCTGCTGCTGCGTAGGCGCCTGGGCTTTGCCTTCGACTATAGCGTGGAGCGCCATGAATAGAACGATCTGGGGAGGCGGGGTTGGAATGGCACTTAAACCTAGAATGGCACTTGGACCTAGAATGGCACCTATCAGATCTAGAATGGCGCTAATCACACCTAGAATGGCGCAAATCACACCTAGAATGGCGCTAATCACACCTAGAATGGCGCAAATCACACCTAGAATGGCGCTAATCACACCTAGAATGGCGCTAATCACACCTAGAATGGCGCTAATCACACCTAGAATGGCGCTAATCACATCTAGAATGGCGCTAATCACACCTAGAATGGCACTAATCACACCTAGAATGCCGCTAATCTCACCTATAATGGCAAAAAAGAAAAAATGGCCTTAAAATGATCTAAACAAAAATCTCACCTGAGCGCTGGCGCCGCTGCCAGTATCGAGCTCCCAGGATCTGTTCAACTGCATGCCAGTCTCCTGCAGCAGAAACCGCAACGGAATTTGCACCTGGCCAAGCCGGTGCTTACCCTTGTGAAGCACTTTTACCAATACGCTCTCCACAGACGGTTCAGTTACAAAGAAATGTAACGGCGCTTCGAATATAGGATTAGGAGATTCTTGTACAATTTTTGTGCACTGAACCACATCGTTGCCGCCGCCAATAACGCTGACTTCAACCTGCGGATTTGGTGCACACATTAGCATTGGTGTACTATTAAAAGTACACTAATTTACATTAAGCACTAAAACAGGAAACTTTTGGTCATGAATGTACTTATATAAAAACTTAAAATCAACAAATAAAAGCAACAGAAGTAGATGTGACCGTACCAAAGCTGACGGCTCCTGACAGCCTTTAACGGCGGGCAAAGATCGACAGCTATCAACGCCAACGTAGAGAAAAGCGCGGCTGAAATCACCGCCACCGCTGCCGCTGCTGCTGGGTGCCTGAAAGTTCGACAGATATAAATGTGAATTACATACGATTTAGTCTCTTAATCTTCCCCACAAGAATCTCTCAATCTCCCCCACATGAGTCTCCCAATCTCCCCCACCCGAGTCTCCCAATCTCCCCCACATGAGTCTCCCAATCTCCCCCACCCGAGTCTCCCAATCTCCCCCACCCGAGTCTCCCAATCTCCCCCACCCGAGTCTCTCAATCTCCCCCACCCAAGTCTCTCAATCTCCCCCACCCAAGTCTCTCAATCTCCCCCACCCCGAGTCTCCCAATCTCCCCCACCCGAGTCTCTCAATCTCCCCCACCCGAGTCTCTCAATCTCCCCCCCCCTCGAGTCTCCCAATCTCCCCCACATGAGTCTCCCAATCTCCCCCACCCCGAGTCTCCCAATCTCCCCCACATGAGTATCCCAATCTCCCCCACCCCGAGTCTCCCAATCTCCCCCACATGAGTCTCCCAATCTCCCCCACCCGAGTCTCCCAATCTCCCCCACCCGAGTCTCCCAATCTCCCCCACCCGAGTCTCCCAATCTCCCCCACATGAGTCTCCCAATCTCCCCCACCCGAGTCTCCCAATCTCCCCCACCCGAGTCTCCCAATCTCCCCCACCCCGAGTCTCCCAATCTCCCCAACACGAGTCTCTCAACCTCCCCACCCGGAGTCTCTCAATCTCCCAGACCAGTCTCACCTGGAACGCGGCAGTATCAAGCAGATTAGCCCAGCACAGGCGCAGTCGCACAGATCCGGTATCCACATCCTCCAATCGCAGCCAGATATCGACCACGCCCTCCCTAGCAACGCTGCTTAAATCGATCCTAGTGGAGCCCAGCGGATCGTCCTTGGAGCCGGGGTCCTTGTCGAATAGTTCAACCTCCATTAGTTGGCCCTGTTGAACTTCTACAGTGGATTCAAAAGTTTCATTCCAGACAGGGTTTAACGAGTTGTCAATAACTTTGGTGGTGAACTGGTTGGAGCCAACTGTGATCACGGCGTAGGGATCGGATTTGCCGGAACGGAACAAGGCGACATCGCTGCGCTTGAGATCGCGGGCCTCGACTACCTGCATTCACGTGTGAGGCACAGGATTGATAGTTAGGGATGTTAGAGATGGGATTTTGAAGGTGCTAAATGCTGCTGTGGGATTTTGTAGGTGCTAAATGCAGCTATGGGATTTTAAATTTGAAGGTGCTGAATGATGCTATGGGACTTTGAATTTGAAGGTGCTGAATGATGCTTTGGGATTTTGAATTTGAAGGTGCTGAATGATGCTTTGGGATTTTGAATTTGAAGGTGCTGAATGATGCTTTGGGATTTTGAATTTGAAGGTGCTGAATGATGCTTTGGGATTTTGTAGGTGCTAAATGCAGCTATGGGATTTTGAAGATGCTGATTGATGTTATGGTATTTAATGGCAAAAAGGGAAAGGATATTGATAATGGGATTTTAGTTTTAGGATGAAAAAATCACTATTAGGGGAGGGAATTATTAGGGTCCTATAGTACGAAATGGGGATTTCGTACTTTAGGACTTTAAACCAACAGAAATAACAACTAATTTCTCCCAAAACAATACAAAACAAAACTGCACCTTGAAACGAAGCACACCCTGAGGCAGAGGCCAGCGCATTGAGGTGAAGTCCAAAGCGTTGACCAGTTCGACACGAAACCGGTTGGGCACAACAATCAGAGCGGCTATCTGATCGCCGACCAGTTTCACTAGAATCTGCCTGATGCCCGGCACGTCGAACAAGTTGCCCAAATTGGTCAGATCGAAGTTCAAATACGGCATTGACAGGAAGGTGACGGACACGCAGGCGGCAATCGGCACCCGGGGAATTAGCGGCCCGATCACGACGCGCATTGTACCGCGCAGTTCGATACTTCTGATGCCAGCTTTGACGCCGCCGAGCTTCAGTTCGATGTTGGCGTCGCCGTAATAAATCAAATCGACGTCCATCACTATCTCTGAGCGGCTGATGCTGCTGCCCGTGTAGGTCTGCGCGGGATTTGGAGACGAGGTTAATGGGATTTAAGGAATTGGAGTGGGTACGAGTGCTACAAACTATAGGACTCTAAAGGAAAGGATATAGAAGTTAGAGAAGGGGATTTGGATATGGGATTCGAGGATGGGGATTTGGATATTTGGATATAGGGATTCAAATATGGGCTTTAAGGATAGGGATTCAGATATTGGATTTGAGGATAGGGATGTGCATATGGGAATCGAGGATGGGGATTTGGATATGGGAATCGAGGATGGGGATTCGCATATGGGATTCGAGGATGGGGATTCGCATATGGGAATCGAGGATGGGGATTCGAGAATGGGGGTTCGAGGATGGGGATTCAGACATAGAATTCGAGGATGGGGATTCTGATATGGGATTTGAGGATAAGGTTTCAGATATTGGATTTGAGGATGAGGATACTGGATTTTATTAGAATTCGAGGATGTAAATTTCGGCGATGGGATTCTTAGAAGGAGATCTCGGATCTAATTTGAGGGGTTCGATGATCTACAAAATGTAATTTTTTACGCATTTTATTATAAATGTTTAGTTCGAATAATAGGAATGAGGCTCTGTACGGGATCAATGGGTTTGAAAAGTGGATTAAGAATCACACCCCCCCTACCTTGATACCTCCAACGCGAGGCGCAATATCACCCAAATCGAGCCGAGAGAAGGCAATACTCTTTATCATATTTGGCAGATTGTCCCTAACGCCGGGAAATATCTGATCATTAATTAGATTGACTGCATAGTCTTTGACGAATGGCCAGGACTGTTTGATGATAGAATTGAGCCACTCAGCCCGCTCAACGTCGGGAAAGAACACCCACGACGGCAGGCTGTCCAGGTTAGCCAGGTATTGACGCTCGTCCCTGGGAAGTTTGAAATTTTGAGGGATTTAGGGAATGCCAAAGCATCCTTAAGAATGCAGATTCTCAGAACTGAGGATCTAAGAATTTAGCTTCCCAGAACTGAGGATCTGTGAATGCAGCTTCTCAGAACTGAGGATCTGTGAATGCAGCTTCTCAGAACTGAGGATCTGTGAATGCAGCTTCCCAGAACTGAGGATCTGTGAATGCAGCTTCTCAGAACTGAGGATCTGTGAATGCAGCTTCCCAGAACTGAGGATCTGTGAAGGCAGCTTCCCAGAACTGAGGATCTGTGAATGCAGCTTCTCAGAACTGAGGACCTGTGAATGCAGCTTCTCAGAACTGAGGATTATGAGAATATATCATCCCATAAAGACAGTCTTACTCTTACCTAGCCACAGCTTGACAAGCCTTCGTACGGGCCTTTCTCTGCTCCTTCACATAGCTAGTAACAACGTAGGCAAGCACAGCAACTAGCAGCCAGGTGACACTGAAGCCTAAATAGCCAACAAACCAAACAACAGCAATGAGGCCAAACAATTTAAAGAATCGTATAATCTGATTAATTAGCTCTTGTTCCACTTGGCGAGCCTGTTGCTCACTAACAGATGGTTGCATAATTAAGCTGGTTAAGCACTGCTTCTGATAGCCACTGGTTGTGAGCTCTGCAATATGAAATAATTAACTTTTTATTAAAAAAATACCTAGCAAATGTCTATTATTCAGCTAAGATTCTAAACATGCTAAATATTTGAGGACATTCTAAAAAATATAATGAGATTAGTTAATTAGTAAAAGTTTAGATGTTTAGTTTTTTAAAAGAATTCCAAAATTCTTTTTAGAATTTTACTATCTTAGGCCTATTAAGCTTTTAATTTTATCTCTTTATACCATAGTTCCTAAACTTACTTTTTTCAGGCCATTTGCAAGGGTCAATTTCACTTTTTAATAATAATAAATTTTAATAATATAATAGATAGAAACAAAAATAATAATTTTTAAACTTGTGCAAAGAAAATTTCTCTAGCAAATGCAATACATATTTTTTTAATAATTACTATTTTTTACTTTGTATAGAAACCTATGTTCAAACAAATGTCTTTAGGATAATTCTGAGCTTGGCAAGGTCAACATTGCATGCATGTAGGCTTGCAAAGCTGCATTAGGAGACTCAAACCACTTGTCCCAAAGCTGCTCCTGGATTGTAGAGATTGCAGAATAAGATAGATATTAATAATGGAAAGTTCAGGTCAGTAGGATAAGTGAAAGATCAGTGTAATTCCATTGAGTTCTAGTGATACTGCTATTAGCATAGCAATATGAGCATTTGCATTGTCTTGATGTAGCTAAAGCCTTGGGTTTCCTAACTATGCATCTGGTTGTACGTATCTAGTATTAGACCCCACTGACTTAAGGAAGGCAATGCTTATCAAAGGATTTTGGCAAGGATACAGATACAAGGTGGCCAAGACAATGCTAAATACCTGGGTTGAAATTGTCTTACTAATACCCTAAGGCCCTAAAAAATTTCTACTAAATAATATATATTAGAGAAAATATTTGACCTTAACTTCTAGTCTTTATCTTACTAGCTAAAAAAGAAAATATAAATAAAGAGTAGGCAAATAAACCATACACACTTATATTTGACATTTAAGAAAAATTGTACATATAATTAAAGATTGATAGGTAGTAACATATAAGTGGCATTTTTGTTTGATATAAGGTTTATATTATTAAACCAATTAGAATGCATAAGATACAAGAAAAATTGCAATTTCAATAGGAAAATTATTTTATATTTGAATTTGGACTATCAAGATATATTGTTACAATAAATTACAATATGACATGGACAATAAATTTGTCTATAGCCTATATAGGCTAGACTAGAGAAAAAGAAAGTATTGTAGCAGTTGTATGTATAAGTCACTGGTGGAGGCAAACTGTCCAGCTGCTCTGATAAGGGATAGATAGGCTTACCTTTTCATGGCATGGTGGGCTAGTACATGTTTATATAGGTGTCTTAGCCATAGACATGAAAGAAGTCAGACATGCTAAATGCAGAAAAGGCAAAGCAAGCTCACTTGCAATGCATGGCCACTACACATGGTTATTCCCAAAGCTTGCTTTGCAGAGTGGCCCAATGCTGGGGCTATTGCTAGGTAGCAATGCTATGAAGCTCTGAAGAATGTGTAGCAGGTGGCTGCTAGAGTTAGCAGATTGTGTTCTTGGCATGGGGACATACTGTGCTGCTGGCCTTTTGTGCTACTGGCTAATTGTATTGCCTAGGTGGATATGGTATTGGTGAGGATCTGCAGAATAGACAGGTTGCCAATACTGCATCTTGAGACTGCCAATGGTATCCTGGAGTGTGAACAGACCCAGGTAGTGCCAAGCTAAGCCATATTAATATTGTGGCATTGGGTAGGAAATAGTCCAGAGGAAGTTTCCTTGTGAATTGTGATTAGCCCCTTTAGCCACCCAGGGTGCGCTGCTTATCTTCTATATAGCTGCCATGACCAGGCAGTAGCCATAGCCATATTGTATAACCCTGGTCAGATGCACTAAGCCCAATGCAGGGAGGCAGCCAATATTGTTAGTAGGCTTGAAGTCTTGGCAGCCATAGACAGACAAGGCAGAAAATCCAGGGCAGAAAATGCATACTATGGATGCAACCAATTATATGCAGTAATGGATATTGGGGCATATCAATGACTTGGCTATGGAGGAGCTGGAGCTAGTGCTAATAGGAGAGTGGCTGGTCATGGAATCCTCAGTAGAGGTGGCTTATGCTGCCTAACTGGCTGCCTAGTGCCTATAGTGAAAATAGCAATGATTCCAGATGGCTGATACAAAAGCCTGCTAGCAACAAGGTTGTTGCAGTAGCCTCTAAAGCCAAAACTTTAAGCTAGTTTGCCTCTATATAGTCCTTTCTTCTAAGCATGTTTGGTTGCATGTCCCCCCTACTGCTACAGCAATAGGAAAATTGGCTCATCATTATCAATATGGTGGTTGTATATGTAAGCCACTACTATGAGTAAATTGCCCAGTGACTCTAATGCTATTATATGTTTATTTAGGTATTTTAGCCTTAGGTATTTAGGTAAATGCAAAAAAGGCAAAGCAAACTTGCTTGCAATGCATGGCTGCCACAGTTTATTATATATATAATAAAATATATGTTTATTATTGGTTGAAATTAGGAAGGTAACTTGGTAAGACACAAAATTGGATAGGCAAATCATAAAATAAAATTGGCAGCATAGATTGAAAAATTGGGGAAAATGATGCAATTTTGTGATTGTTAAAAGTAAGGTAATGTACATCAAAATAGCCACATGCAGAATGGCCACACGACAGAATGGCCACATGACAAAACAGCCATATGTCAAAACGGCCATACATCAAAATGGCCACATGTCAAAATGGCCACATGACTTAACTCCCACCCGACAAAATGGCCACATGACAAAACGGCCACATGTCAAAATGGCCATATGTCAAAATGGCCACACGTCAAAATGGCCACGTTAAAAGTATATATTGCTAGTTTATTTTCTCCTATGAGGGAGTAACTTAGCAGGTCTAAGTATGTGGAATGAAGTTAAGATATTAACAAAATTTTGTAAACCAAAGGTAGGCAATCAAGTGAGGTTTTTCAGGTTAAAGAAAATGTTGTTTAAATTTAATAAACTAACAGATTAGCAAATTAGTTGTAAAAAGACACCTTACTTTTATAAATCAGTTAAGAAATAAAAAAGTTATAACATTTTTTTGTATTTTAATAATTTCATTGCTTTGTAATACATTTTTTCCATAGGCCACTGTGACACATTTTGTGCAAACTATAAAATATTCTGCAATATAAACCTATATAACTTTTGATCTACTAAATGGATTTAAATGACCAAGGTGTCATTTTCTTTAGTTTTTTGTCTCTAGTTTGTCTAATATTATAAATGATATAAACTAATCATACCTTAGACAATATTGCTTATAAAATAGGTCAAGCAAACAAAATGATAAGAAACAATAATTTTCAAATATTTTTTTTACTTTTTATTTATTAAAAACTGAAAATAGTGTTTTTAATTGATACATATGTATATGCCATATAGCATATATATAATTATTTATGGCTTGTTTTTACTCTGGTCTGGAATTTGCATATTGCAAGATTCAATTAGTATTTCTGAGGCCATTGAGCTGTTTGATAAAGGGAAGTTAATCAATACCATCAGCTCTAAGTTTGGTGACACTATTCATTTCAAGATAAATAGCATCTTTCATCAGGTTAAATGACTAAAAGTTAAGATTGAAGCATTTAAGAAGAATGGCCAAAGGAGTGCAATTGAGCTTTAGGACCTGCTGCTGTCAATATATGCTTTGAATTCAAATTGCGTCAATGCGTGATACAATAGACAAAAAATTCTTTTTGCATCATATTCTCTACTAAATTCTGCATAAAAAACGTCATGTCCTTACCTTGTCTCCAGTCTTTATTCATGATGAAAAAATGCATTAAAATCTATTTAATTAAAATAAGGAAACACAGAAACATATTTTCCTGCATATGCAAATACAAAAACTTTGCTACATTTATTCTACTTTAATTTACTTTTTAAATTTCAAAGAAATATAAAACACTTACGAAGATATTTAAATTTATATTTTGTACCTATTTTACCGTTTGAATCACAAAATTGAATTTTTTTAAAAAATATTCAACTTTGACAAACAATAACTTTGAGTATCTATTTTCCCTAGACAGGGGCATAGGCTCATTTAAAAGATCTTGTTTTCTTCTTTAAAATACATATTTTGCTTTTTCTTTTTGATCTTGTCTTCACATATATTTTTGGCAACAAAGTTAATAGGTTGTAGACATTTTTTAGAATTTTTGCTTCATTGACACATGTCACGTGACCTCAGTGGAGTGCCTACCAAAGGCCATGTGGACCTAAGTGCACATTGAACAACAGAATGAGACCTGCTCACCCAAACAACTGTACACAGGCTTTTATTATGCACATGTAACATGTAACATGTAACTGTACACACTTTTATTATGCACATGTTGGTTAGATATTTGAAATCTTCAGAGATAAAGTTAGCAGACTAAAAGTGAGTGCTGCACGTAATTCACTAGTTACTTATAGTTAGTCTTCCGTCCTCATTAATTATACTGTATACAACCTTTGAATTACTTCTGTTGCATTACCCCTCCGGCATGTGGCTGTTTTGATGTGTGGCCATTTTGACATGTGGCCGTTTTGTCGTGTGGCTGTTTTGGCATGTGGGAGTTAAGTCATGTGGCCGTTTTGATGTGTGGCCATTTTGATATGTGGCCATTTTGACGTATGGCCATTTTGTCGTGTGGCCAATCTGTCATGTGGCCACTCTGCATGTGGCCGTTTTGACAGTATCCCAAAGTAAGGTATAGCTCACAGGTGGTTTGTAGGACTTCTTTGCTCTTACAAAAATTTTCAAATGTAAGTTGCATCATTTGCTAAAAGTAAAACTAAGTTGCACTGGACAGTTGAAATTTTGAGGTTAGGCACCTATGTTTATTCATATAGTTGCATGGCAACTGCAAATTGCAACTTGATTTTTGACAAAAATTTGAAAATAGGCTAACATTTCAACCCTAGTTCTACAATTATAATGACCCTTTGGCTTACAGCAAAAATGTGCTAGGACCTAGGTGAAATAGCTACAATTCAGAATCCTTGTGGTGATAACCAACAAAAGGGTAGAAAAAATATAATAGAAAACTTAAAATTTCACAATAGACCCAATATAATAAAAATAAGTATAGGCACTGCCGCCCTTCTTACTATATGATAATTGTCATGCAAAAAATTATTACTTTACCTTTTTCTTTTAAAGTTGCGCTTTAATTTCTATGAAAGTTGCACAATTTAAAACAAAAGAGAAAGAACAAGAATTTAAAAAAGCGATTCTAGAACCAGAATTTTACTAGAAAATTATCAGTTTAACAATTGAACACTTTTTTATCACATTTCCTAAATATCGAATTTCTAGTAAAATTTTCCTGACCCAGTAAATTTTACGCCTTGAAATCAAATAAAAAGAATCTTAAATCGCTACCAACTCGCCGCTGAAAAGTTTTACTTTAGTTAGTTTTTAAAAATGGTTCTGGTTTATGTTCTTTTGTATGTTCTTTATGTTCTTTACGAAATCAAACGTCCCTAAGAATGCGACAGCCAACATTTTAAAGTGTGACAAGTTTCGCCTATCTTAGGTCATCGTCAGGCATTGTTTATGAACAACATTGAAATTAATATTTTATATTATCCACGGCATGGAAATTCAATAAAGAACAATGGACAATTACATTAGATGATTAAACCATACAAACCAGTCCAAAAATTTGTATGCAATATTAATAAATTGTGCCAAAGAGTAGAGAGAAGGACGACTGTGTACACTAGGCGTAAAAAAAACTCTCAGTCCAACATTGGCACCACTCTTAGCAATTAGCTGGGTATTCAGAGATGGCCTGTTTAATCTAATGTGCACAGCTTCAATAATGCTAAGTCACTATATTGCTATAGTCGTATAATGCTTGTCCCCTATTGCGCCCATTTAAATTGTCTTAAATAGTTTAATAATCGCCTCGTGCATGGTAGCAACAGCTGCTCCATTGTATGAAATGGTCATGAATGCCAGAGTTTTTATCCAATGCTTTTTAGCCCTCGTATGCAAAGTGTCATATTGATTTTCTTTAATTTCCAATCTAGGAAACGCTCTAATCTCTAGATAAGTGAAATCGACAGACCACACCATCAGCAAGTGGTATAAATTGTGGCATAGTGGGATAATTCTGGCATTTAGCATGCATTTCAATTACAGGCTACAGACAAGAGCCAAATTAAAAGCCAATGTTTATAGTGCGCTGCATATACATATGCATGTGTAGCTGCTCAGGCTGCTCGGGTACTTTCGTAGACGGTTGGCCTCGTCTCTTTGGTATTACAAACCTGCTTTGCTAGTTTAGGCAGGAGCTCTCCTTTATATTACCCTTTAATGAGTTCCATCCTCAATTTTCTAAAAATAAATCGCACTTGACACCTTACTTACATGTACATTATTGTTTACAAGTACGCACCTGAGTGCAATTGCTTTTAGCCGTATTACCTTCTATTGTACGAGGAAATGCACATTTGTGACCTTCTATATTTGATGTTCAGAATAGTTTTGAAAGTTAGCTAAGCCTATTTTTATTTCATTCTCGTCATACGAGCCTGTTTAATCTAATGTGCACAGCTTCAATAATGCTAAGTCACTATATTGCTATAGTCGTATAATGCTTGTCCCCTATTGCGCCCATTTAAATTGTCTTAAATAGTTTAATAATCGCCTCGTGCATGGTAGCAACAGCTGCTCCATTGTATGAAATGGTCATGAATGCCAGAGTTTTTATCCAATGCTTTTTAGCCCTCGTATGCATATGTCATACGAGATAGCAATCGTCATACCATACCAATTGAGCAATTACATGTATAGTCGTTATGGATCCTGTTTAAGGAAAGTATTGCATGCATCTGCTTCACAATTACTGTTTTATTACATTATTTTCCAGGAAAATACAATCAAAGAAGCTATTCCAAAGCTAAAAATAAAACGTTACATGTGTATCTATTTAACTACGTATAGATTCTTAGTGTGCTACTATATTAGAGTTAGTAGCCACCATTGTGCATTGAAATACTCTGAACCATAAGTGATGTTTATCTTTTTAAGCATTAAAAAGCTACGAGAGCCAATAATGTGCAAGGAGGGTGGGTGGTCTAGCTGAAAATATATGGACAAGGTTAAACATCAAAGGCCGCCGACCAAACTCAAAAAGAACCGATTAAAAACGGCAGGCTAAAAAAGTCTAGACTTGCGCATGCTAAGATCAAAGCCCTGAGGTATCTATATTTTAAAGCTTGCCATCACTTTAGCGTGCAATATAACCGAGAGACGCTCACCTCTTCGAAACACTTAAACGATGCCCCCAACTCTGCCACAGCAGCTAGCGCCTGCCAGTTGGAAGGAGCTGATCGACAATGGCAATTTGGTTTTGGCTACTGGCCGCTTAGCAGTTGGTGAGAACGAAAATGAGACGGCTTTGGACGTTAATCAGGGTGAGTGAGCGCTTTCTTTCTGTCATTTCAATGTTGCTTCGATCATTCTTCATCATCCAAGAGTAGACAGTATAGTTTTAGTGTACAGTTTAGTTGGGCCTGTGTACAGCTGCTCAGTCTTGACGGGCTGGAGGGGCTGCGACCCCCACTAGTTATCCCACCTCAAACTGGAAAAACTGGCAAATCTCAAACTGCATGGCTCAAGGCAACAGATTGTCTCGCAGAGCTGGGACTCGAGTCCAGCACTACTCCGTCAAAAAACACGGGGTAATTTAAACAAAAATAATAAGTGCAAATGCCTACACGGCAAGAACAACGACAGCTTATTCGACTTGATGAGCTGAGAGCCGTATAGACAGGCTCTGGACCTTTGCTATGCATGAGAATTTCATTTATTTTTCATGCATGAGCGAGCGCGCCTCCCAAATCCCTAATGGGGAATACTATTGAATATATATATATGGAAAAAATGCTTGCTCAAAATTCATCATGCAGTTGAGTTGACGAGTTGGCTTTTTTGGGCCCAATAATGTTTAACATTTCGTATGTATATGCATAGAACACACGGCTCATTTCGATTTTTTAGGGATATTTCTGATCAAGCGTCCTAAAAATTCTGTTTTTTTTAGGATCGAGCTCCAGCTACCAAGAACAGAGCTAACCAGGACAGTACCCCTGTTCAAAGCAAACTGCACATACCTATATTCTATACCTTACCAAACCAAAAACAGTATACAGCAAGAATCATATTAGATATTAGAAATAGAATTGGTTTCTAAGCCTAAATTAAAGCATAAATTTCTGCACAAAGGCTGCAGCGACGGAAACCCTATAATACAGGGTCATAAAAGCTTATATATGACTAATAAGCTTAAATATGATATATAGGCAGCATAGTTACTTTTTTCGACCTGTTATAAACATATATATTCATGGATCGATACATCTCCACGCTGAAATGGTGTAATAAAAATGCTTTTGAAAATTTACGGCTGAATGTGGCATATCAGCGGCGCTGCCCATGCACACACACAGAGAGCGGTCATTCTTTTCCTGTATTTTACAATTATTGCTTGGCTGAAGAGGAATGTGTATAGAAAGTTTCTATGCGTCGTATATTCTTTGCCTCCTATATACTACCCGCCTTGGCGGCTCTTGACTCTGCCCCAGCAACAGCAATGCAAAAGCAAGTCTGACTGGAGTCTACAGCGGTCTCTGAAAACAGAGTATTCAGAGTATTAATGCGATCTCCAGACGTAGGGTTGTTCCTGCCTTGTCACTGTCTGTCTGTAAATGTTTTTTAGGATTTCCAATGCATCTCTTTATGAATTTATGATCTTTATTCTTGATTAATATTTCTTTCCTACTGAAGACGAAATTTTGTTCTCCTCGTACCCTCATCCCATGAATCATTTTATAGGATTCTGGAATTTCAATCTTTTTAATGTTTATAAGTTAACTTTAAACCATATACGAGTAGGACTCGTAATTGTAGTCTTGAAGGATTAACGGCAGTATGGCTACATTAAGTGATGGCAGCTCGCCCTTTATTTAGTTATAATTGATATTGAATTGATTTTACACAAATTAACGATAGCTCCACTTCCGGTACAATATATGGATAACATACTCCTGTCCTGTAGTCCTGTCAATGCCAACCTACGAATCTACGATGCTTTATTTGAAGATAAGATAATAATAATTGCTATTGGGAAATGTAAATATACGCGGATTAAAAATATGCTCTGTGGTTGCAGAGAAAAAAGCCAATAAAAGAACCTCCCAATATTATTTTCAGAAAGCCATTCAGAATTTCAGATTCAGTGGTCATGCCAGGGTCAAAACTTTAAATTATCGAGCGCGCTTTAAAGCACAGAAGAACGAACACCAGTAAATCATTGCTCGGCGTAAGTATTGGGAGCCATTTTACCATTTAGGAAGCTGAGGTGGGTCACCAAGCAACACTCCGGAGGGGGCTTGTGCGTGCATTTATAATGAGTGAGAGGGGAGAGAAGGGCCGCAAAGCCGGTTCATGCTTTTGATGTCAAAAAACCCCGAGAAAATGGGAGAAGCGAGCCGAGGAAAGAGGCGGTGCCCTCGCGTTGTTAAGTTAGCCCGGTTGGTGATTTTAAGTTTTACAACCTCAGCTATCAGCCCCCATTTTCAGCCCTCCACGCTCCAAAGCTGTTTTTCCGAGGTTTTTATCACCCCTTCGGTCCAGAATTGCTTGCTTGTTCTGCGGTCGAGAGGGCGGGGGTAGCGGTTTTACAACCTCCAGAGCCTCCCCCCCTAGGCCAAAGATATTTTTAGTGGGCTACAGCAGGCAGAGAATGGGGTGTTGGGGCCTTTTACAACCTCAAACCGGACACTCCTTTCCTAAATAGCTATACGGTCCGGGTGGTTTGGTGCGTGGCGTGTGTGGGTCATAAAAGTCTTTTTTAGGTTTGCCTTCTCTTCATTTATTTGCATCGGTTGAACTGTTCTGGGAAATCGAGAGTCGAGACCCCTCTCGATTACAGTAAACTGAAGACTAAGAAAGGTTAAGAAAGCCTCTTGTAAATAAGATATAATACGATAAACGATTTCTTTATTTTTTTGAGGAATCGAATGTATGGAAAACCGCATTTCATGCAGCGCGACAGTAGTAATCATACAGCTTATTTTTTCGTCGGGAGCGGTCTCCTAGTTCCCTTAAGGCTCTTGTAACTAACTTCCATACCTTTGAACTTTCTTTTCATTCATGCGTGTCAAACTATAAAAAAACGCCTTTTCAATTACCGGCTATCGAGTGCAGACGTAGATTTCGGTGCTGTATGAAGTCATTTACGAGCTAGCCGTCAATGGCTATGTATGGAAAATGAAATCCTTCGTTTTAAAAGAATACACGAATACTACTTCTTACATCAACAACAAAATCTCAGGGCCAGAGTTAAATAATCCAGAAGTTACTTGGATTAATTTTTGCATATTTTAGTCTTTCCTGCTTGGAATAATAAACTGAATAATAAGTCTCTTAAGAGTCTCAGCTCTTAAGTGGGCAAATACGAGGCAAACGAGGCATACGAGGCGATGATTAAATATTTAAATTAGGCAGTTCTAATTCTGCTTCAGAATTTTAATTTTCAGCTTACTTTAAAATTATTCAACTACTGCAGTATTACTATTTAAATTCAATGCATAAAGCAAAGAGGAGAAGGGCTCTTAAATCATAAATAAGGAAACTCCGTAATAGTACACGCAGAATCGTTTTTATGTTTCTGATCGCTCTCGACGCTAAAGTCCATTGCTTTGACCCAGTTTATCTCACACAAAATCTGTTTATCTCACACGCATAGATAGTCTCTCAATTCTTTGTTCTTTCAATTTTTTATGGCCCTAACACTTGCGGCCAAAAGTTAAGCTTAATAAGACTTGCACGGTTAGAAAAGCATATTTAGCTAATAACTTCCATTTCAACAATCAATTAATTATCGTATAAGTGCGAACCGCTAGTAATTCAAATAATTACGCGCTAATTGAAGCAATTATTCAGTTCAAATTTCCTATCACTGCTTCACAGTTCCATATATACGGCAGGAATGGTAATAGATTTGATTTAAATTACAATGGAGGGAGGATCGGTGCTTGAATTAACCAATCAAACTACTATAATAGTAATATCAGGCGAATCCTGTGACGAAATCGTAGATTTTAACCTTAAAATAACCATAAAAAGGGGGTGGGCAAAGTAACGTCGAAAATATAATTAATAAGTTTTTTGATTTTAAGATTTGTTCCTTCTCCCTCCCAGATCCCGGCAACACCCATCAGCAGCCGCCAGCTCACTGGCCGCCGTCGCCACCAGGCTATTCGCCAACAATTGACGGCAGCGATCTGCTGCCAGTTTACTGCGGCCTGCTCGGCTGCTTGATCATCGGCCTGGTGGCCTGGATTCTTGTCAAACAGATGCTTCGACGAAGCTCCTCCGGGCAGCACGACGAGAAGTCGGCTGGGCCTAGCTTGGAGCCTGTTCTACAGCAGCAGCAGCAGCAGCAGCAGCAGAGTCAGGCGCAACGGCGAGATCAACAGCAGCCTGTCATGTTCCAGTTCCCCCTGACGGCAGGCGGCTCAGGCAGCCGCCGACCTCCGAAACGGCGCAGCGCGGACAGCGGATTCGGCGGTAGCGAGCCTACTGAGGATGATCTTCTACTAGCCGACGGAGTGCTGGGCCGGCGAATGCTCAGGGACCTGTCCGAGTCGCGGCTGCAGCGTTTGGAGAACATTCTGGCGAATGATGCAGATCCGGACGGCTGGAAGCGGCTGGCTAATGAGCTGGGTGAGTTGCTGATCCGAATCTTCACCAATCCGAATCTTCACCGACCGAATCTTCACCAATCCGAATCTGCACCAATCCGAATCTTCACCAATCCGAATCTTCACCAATCCGAATCTTCACCGACCGAATCTTCACCAATCCGAATCTGCACCAATCCGAATCTTCACCAATCCGAATCTTCACCGACTGAATCTTCACCGACCCGAATCTTCACCAATCCGAATCTGCACCAATCCGAATCTTCACCAATCCGAATCTTCACCGACTGAATCTTCACCGACCCGAATCTTCACTAATCCGAATCTTCACCGATCCGAATCTTCACCGACCGAATCTTCACTAATCCGAATCTTCACCGACCGAATATTCACCAATCCGAATCTTCACCAATCCGAATCTTCACCGACCCGAATCTTCACCAATCCGAATCTTCACCGACCCGAATCTTCACCAATCCGAATCTTCACCAACCCGAATCTTCACCGACCCGAATCTTCACCGACCGAATCTTCACCGACCCGAATCTTCACCGACCGAATCTTCACCGACCCGAATCTTCACCGACCCGAATCTTCACCGACCGAATCTTCACTGACCGAATCTTCACCGACCGAATCTTCACCGACCCGAATCTTCACCGACCCGAATCTTCACCGACCCGAATCTTCACCGACCCGAATCTTCACCGACCGAATCTTCACCGACCCGAATCTTCACCGACCGAATCTTCACCGACCCGAATCTTCACCGACCCGAATCTTCACCGACCCGAATCTTCACCGACCCGAATCTTCACCGACCCGTATCCCCAACTTCACTGTTTAGTAGGTGGAAAATTTTTTCTTGTACGCTCGTATCTTTGGTGAAAGACGCAAATGTTGCTACTAACAGTTCATTCGAGTAGAGAAGTAGAAACATGGCCTCCCTTTTGTTAGTAGTCGAAAAAATCATCGTTCACATTTTCAATTAGGGACAAAGAAAGCCTAAAATTTTGCGCTTATGTACCCAAGGTAACAGATTAGCATTTCATCATTTAACTGACGTAAAAACCGTCTGTTTTGTACTCTTTTTCAAAATTTTGTCAATCATCAGTGCGCATTTAAGCTTTCTCGACAAGCTTTCACGCGTAACAATTTTTTGGCAATTAAAATAAAAAAGAAAAATAAATCAATTTTTTTTCGACCCTGGATTTCCAGGCCAGACCGATTTGATGACTAATTTCAATTAGAAATAGATCTAGGAATGCGATGTAAAAGCAATCACAAATTGTATGGATGTCCGCCTTATGTGCTCGAAATATGTGCTCGCAACATTAGTCAATAAGTGACGCTAAAGTTAGCCTGCTGCCTAGAAAATACCCTTCTTGACTACACGAACCACAGGTTACACGCAATGAATCACCTGTTAGACACATTAAATCACCTGTTAGACACATTGAATCACCTGTTAGACACATTGAATCACCTGTTAGACGCAATGAATCACATGTTAGGCACATTGAATCACATGTTAGACACATTGAATCACCTTTTAGACACATTTAATCACCTGTTAGACACATTGAATCACATGTTAGACACATTTAATCACCTGTTAGACGCATTTAATCTCATGTTAGATACATTGAATCACCTGTTAGACACATTTAATCACCTGTTAGACACATTGAATCACCTGTTAGACAGATTGAATCACCTGTTAGACACATTAAATCACCTGTTAGACGCAATGAATCACATGTTAGGCACATTGAATCACATGTTAGACACATTGAATCACATGTTAGACACATTGAATCTCATGTTAGACACATTAAATCACATGTTAGACACATTGAATCACATCTTAGACGCAATGAATCACCTGTTAGACACATCTAATCACCTGTTAGACACATCTAATCACCTGTTAGACACATCTAATCACCTGTTAGACACACAAAACTACCTGTTAGACACATTAAACCACTGTTAGACACATCTAATCACCTGTTAGTCACATAAAACTACCTGTTAGACACATTAAACCACTGTTAGACACATCTAATCACCTGTTAGACACATTAAACCACCTGTTAGACACACAAAACTACCTGTTAGACACATTAAACCACTGTTAGACACATCTAATCACCTGTTAGACACATTAAACCACCTGTTAGACACATAAAACTACCTGTTAGACACATTAAACCACTGTTAGACACATCTAATCACCTGTTAGACACATTAACCCACCTGTTAGACACATAAAACTACCTGTTAGACACATTAAACCACCTGTTGGACACATCTAATCACCTGTTAGACGCATTTAATCACATTTTAGACACTATGATACACCTGTTATACACATTAAATCACCTGTTAGACGCAATGAATCACATGTTAGGCACATTGAATCACATGTTAGACACATTTAATCACCTGTTAGACACATTTAATCACCTGTTAGACGCATTTAATCTCATGTTAGATACATTGACTCACCAGTTAGACACATTTAATCACCTGTTAGACACATTGAATCACCTGTTAGACACATTTAATCACCTGTTAGACGCATTTAATCACCTTTTAGACACAATGATACACCTGTTCGAGACATTGAATCACCTGTTAGACAGATTAAATCACCTGTTAGACACATTAAATCACCTGTTAGACGCAATGAATCACATGTTAGGCACATTGAATCACATGTTAGACACATTGAATCACATGTTAGACACATTGAATCTCATGTTAGACACATTAAATCACATGTTAGACACATTGAATCACCTGTTAGACACGTTAAATCACCTGTTAGACACATTAAATCACCTGTTAGACAGATTAAATCACCTGTTAGACACATTTAATCACCTGTTAGACGCATTGAATCACCTGATAGACACGATGAACCACCTGTTAGACACATTTAATCACCTGTTAGACGCATTGAATCACCTGATAGACACGATGAACCACCTGTTAGACACATTGAATCTGTGTTAGACGCATTGAATAACCTGTTAGACACATTGAATAACCTGTTAGATACATTGAATAACCTGTTAGACACATTGAATCGACAGTTAGACACATTTAATCACCTGTTAGACGCATTGAATCACCTGATAGACACGATGAACCACCTGTTAGACACATTTAATCACCTGTTAGACGCATTGAATCACCTGATAGACACGATGAACCACCTGTTAGACACATTGAATCTGTGTTAGACGCATTGAATAACCTGTTAGACACATTGAATAACCTGTTAGATACATTGAATAACCTGTTAGACACATTGAATCGACAGTTAGACACATTTAATCACCTGTTAGACGCATTGAATCACCTGATAGACACGATGAACCACCTGTTAGACACATTTAATCACCTGTTAGACGCATTGAATCACCTGATAGACACGATGAACCACCTGTTAGACACATTGAATCTGTGTTAGACGCATTGAATAACCTGTTAGACACATTGAATAACCTGTTAGATACATTGAATAACCTGTTAGACACATTGAATCGACAGTTAGACACATTTAATCACCTGTTAGACGCATTGAATCACCTGATAGACACGATGAACCACCTGTTAGACACATTTAATCACCTGTTAGACGCATTGAATCACCTGATAGACACGATGAACCACCTGTTAGACACATTGAATCTGTGTTAGACGCATTGAATAACCTGTTAGACACATTGAATAACCAGTTAGATACATTGAATAACCTGTTAGACACATTGAATCGACAGTTAGACACATTGAATTACATGTTAGACACAATCAAGTACTTGTTAGACACCATGATTTACCTGTTAGACCCATTAACAGATTTAATCACAGATTAAGCGCCAAAAATCAACTACAAAATCATCACGCCCCCTAACCCAGGCTTCAACGCCGACGAGCTGACAGCCCTGGAACGCCAATCAGTTGGTGGCGGCAACCAGCTAGCCATCCGTGAGATGCTGCACACCTGGTCGCAGCGACCAACAGCCAGCATCGCCCACCTGATTGGCTGCCTCCGCCGAGCTGGCCGAGCGGACGCGCTCATTCTGTTCCGCGAATCACCGCTGGCGGCTCCGGGCAAGTCGAGCAGGCGGAGGCATCGCAACGACAGGCCGCACCAGCATCGACAAAGAGACGCGACGGAGCAACAGCGCCAGGATCCTGAGAATGAGGATGGACTGAACAACCCAATTGATCACCACGTTGAACAGTTGGATCGGATAGGGGAGGGGTGAGTTACTAGCCTCACATGTTAGACACTAGCCTCACCGGTTAGACACTAGCCTCACATGTTAGACACTAGCCTCACCGGTTAGACACTAGCCTCGCCTGTTAGACACTAGCCTCACATGTTAGACACTAGCCTCACCTGTTAGACACTAGCCTTACATGTTAGACACTAGCCTCACCGGTTAGACACTAGCCTCACATGTTAGACACTAGCCTCACATGTTAGACACTAGCCTCACCGGTTAGACACTAGCCTCACATGTTAGACACTAGCCTCGCCTGTTAGACACTAGCCTCACATGTTAGACACTAGCCTGACCTGTTAGACACTAGCCTCGCCTGTTAGACACTAGCCTCACATGTTAGACACTAGCCTCGCCTGTTAGACACTAGCCTCGCTTGTTAGACACTAGCCTCACATGTTAGACACTAGCCTCGCCTGTTAGACACTAGCCTCACATGTTAGACACTAGCCTCACCTGTTAGACACTAGCCTCACCGGTTAGACACTAGCCTCACCGGTTAGACACTAGCCTCACCGGTTAGACACTAGCCTCGCCTGTTAGACACTAGCCTCACATGTTAGACACTAGCCTCGCCTGTTAGACACTAGCCTCGCTTGTTAGACACTAGCCTCACATGTTAGACACTAGCCCCACCTGTTAGACACTAGCCTGACCTGTTAGACACTAGCCTCACATGTTAGACACTAGCATGACCTGTTAGACACTAGTCTGACCTGTTAGACACTAGCCTGACCTGTTAGACACTAGCCTCACCTGTTAGACACTAGCCTGACCTGTTAGACACTAGCCTCACATGTTAGACACTAGCCTTACCGGTTAGACACTAGCCTCGTCTGTTAGACACTAGCCTCACATGTTAGACACTAGCCTCACCTGTTAGACACTAGTCTGACCTGTTAGACACTAGCCTGACCTGTTAGACACTAGCCTCACATGTTAGACACTAGCCTCACCGGTTAGACACTAGCCTCGCCTGTTAGACACTAGCCTCACATGTTAGACACTAGCCTCACCTGTTAGACACTAGCCTCACCGGTTAGACACTAGCCTTACCGGTTAGACACTAGCCTGACCTGTTAGACACTAGTCTGACCTGTTAGACACTAGCCTCACATGTTAGACACTAGCCTCACCGGTTAGACACTAGCCTCGCTTGTTAGACACTAGCCTCACATGTTAGACACTAGCCTCACCTGTTAGACACTAGCCTCACATGTTAGACACTAGCCTCACCGGTTAGACACTAGCCTCGCCTGTTAGACACTAGCCTCACATGTTAGACACTAGCCTCATCTGTTAGACACTAGTCTCACATGTTAGACACTAGCCTCACCGGTTAGACACTAGCCTCGCCTGTTAGACACTAGCCTCACATGTTAGACACTAGCCTCATCTGTTAGACACTAGCCTCACATGTTAGACACTAGCCTCACCTGTTAGACACTAGCCTAATTGGTCACGTGTCTTATTCAGTCACATGTTTATATTCAGCATTAAATTGCATTTCAGCAGTCGGCAACAAAATGAAGAGCGCAACCCGGATGAACAGCAAGCAGCAGAGCAGGAGAAACCTCCAGTTGAGGAACAATCATTGTCAGCTATTCTACTACTGAACGATGAAAGCAACACTTAGTAGAAGTCAGTTGCAATTGCAAATTTTTCTACCTACAATGTCAGTGTACATGTATAGTAACATTACCGCACATTAGCTAAATTCTTTTTTCGGCAATATTAATTTAAAATTAAAGAAATATTTAGAGTTTATTTCGTACTGAGCGCTGAAAACAATGCTTCGCTAAATCATGTAATTTTTTGCTGCAATATTTTTTGTATATTATTGAACACTCCAACTGAAAATGTATATACATGCTTAAATTGCGGTTTATTATCTTTACAAGACTTAATATTTAACTCAAATTACCTTCCCTCAAATAAAAAATGTTCACCAACCTGTTCACAACCAAACCCTTCACAACATATTGACGCATGCACCCTACTTACTCCAATAATGAACTGACGCATTCACATACTTTTAAATGTATTATGAATGAAGACTACAATTGTCTGCGCATTTATTAAGCCAGCGCTATATTTAGATAAATTCTCTAATTCGGCGATTGTTGTCAACATCAAAGAACACAAATCTGCAGCGCGTCATTTTGCTGTGCTTAACTATCTATTGAACTGTTGCTGTTACTAAGCAAGCTAATAATCAAAAAGCGATTCATTTTTACAGTTGATTAACTGCTGCGAATCATTGAAATTTATGTGCTTGCTTTGCAATAAATACTTAACAGAATCTATACTTTGCTATTGTTCAGAAATTTACCCAAACAAATAGGAAGGACTATATTTATTGGGCCTTGCTATGAAGTACAGTTTATTTATAGACATAATAAATATCTATGTATTGATTGATTGATTTACTGATTTACTTATGCATTCACATGAATAAATAGATAGATTGATAGATAGATAGATAGATAGATAGATAGATAGATAGATAGATAGATAGATAGATAGATACACAGATAGATACACAGATAGATACACAGATAGATAGATAGATAGATAGATAGATAGATAGATAGATACACAGATAGATACACAGATAGATAGATAGATAGATAGATAGATAGATAGATGAGTTAGATTCCTTACCTTAATCGCAAAGAGGTTCGCAACTCACCAAATATGGGCGAGAGCACAGATTTCCCCACATGTTAACTCATGCACTTCCGCCAGTCCGGGAGGTCGGTTTAAGGCATTCTTCAGTTGCTTTCTCATTAATTGTTACCCCACGGAGCGCCTTGGGTTTCGCTTGTAGCGGTGAGTTTGGATAATTTGCTGGTTAGAATCGTGTGGGCACGGCACAAAATGGTGCAGAAGAAGGTTCCGATTTCTGTATAAAGCCTGCACATCTAACGGACTAAATGTCCTATCATTTTCGTTGCTTCGAGAAAACATTTGCCTGTTTTAAACACATGTAGGTATGGCTTTTACAAGACTCAACATGACAACTTCGGCAGCCGCATCGGTTGCCCCTGCAGCAACGACAACAACAGCCTCGGCATCTGCTGTGGACAGCAGAATAGACGAGGGCACATTTCACGACGATGCTACCTGGATTCTGGCATGCAGTTTCATTATATTCACTATGCAGTCTGGTGAGAAAATTTTGCCTTTATTAAGCTAGGTAGGTAAAGTTGGTGGGTTAGGTAGGTTGATAGGTTAGTTGGGTAGTTTGGTAGGAAGGTAGGTAGGTGGGTAGGTATGTAGCTTACTAAAGTAGACTGTTAGATCGGTACGTAGGTAGGTAGGTACATTTAGATAGGTAAGTAAGTAGATAGGTAGGTAGATAGGTACGTGGATAGGTATGTAGCTTGCTAAGATAGATTGGTTGGCATGTAGGTAGGTAGGGTACATTTAGATAGGTAGGTAAGTAGATAGGTAGGTAGGAAGGTAGATGATAGGTAGGTAGACAAGTAGGCTGTTAAGTAATGTTTTATAATGGACGAGGTAGGCGAATGAATCCGGTTAAGGGCACAGTCGACTAGGCATCCGAAAGCGCAAAGGAGCAGTACGGCAGGGAGATGCAACATGCCAGCACTGATATGACAGCCACGCCCTCGCCATGAACTTGCAGGCTTCGGCCTACTGGAAGCCGGCAACGTGCAGGTGAAAAACGAGGTGAACATCATGGTAAAGAACGTTGTTGACGTTGTATTTGGCGGCATCTCCTATTGGATGTTTGGCTACGGATTGTCGTTTGGCCAGGACAATGCCGGCGGCTTCTGCGGCTGGGGCGATTTCTTCATGGACCGGGACTCGAGCTCACCGGACATGGGGCGCAGCTTTGCCACCTTTGTCTTCCAGCTCAGGTTTTTGCTCGATACTGTTTGACGCATTTTGTTTCTGGAATCAGCAAACTATTTGAGGTCTAGGAAACTGTGGTATTAAATAAATTATAAATAAATAAATTTAGACACCCGACCTTTCGATCAGATGTACAACCCACGGCACAGCCGCAGTTGGCTGCGCGGTGCATCCGAGTGCTGTGTACAGCTGCTCAGTCCTGACGGGCTGGAGGGGCCGCAACACCCACACTAAATTTACCCAGCTCAAACTGGTACCCGATCTCAGCTAGGTGGACTGAAGCAATGCGGGATTAAGTGCCTTGCTCAAGTGCACAAATTGTATCCTAGGGCCATGACTCGAACCTACGACCCTCCGGTCATTAGGCAGACGCCCTAGCCACTAGGCTACAACTCCTAATGGTATTAAACTACGAGCGTATTTTCTTACTGAAAGGAGAAGCAAATAAACCATAAGAGAGGGCGTAGAAACTTACTCCACACCGGAACTATGATCAGATTTTATCCACCCGGAATTAGGATTAGATTGTTTCCGACTGGAACTAGGATTAGATTGCTGCACACCCGAAAGTACAAGTAGGATCAGGTTGTTGCCCAACCGGAAGTAGGATCATAGTTCTCGTAATTAACTACCGGAAGTAGGAGATTTTTCCTACATGGAAGTCGAACAAGTTTCTACCATAACAAGGTAAGCTACTCATACCGCTAGGGGGGCGAGTGGCTCGGCAGTCTAGCGCGTCTGCCTTGTGTGCCACTGGTCCAGGTTCGACCCCGCATTGTAGGTCGTTTATTTTCCCTAGCGCGGTTTCGTGTGCAGGGTTATTTGGGGGCCTTGTGCACGAATTGGTTGGGCTATGGGCCAGCTGTGCAATTTACGCCCATGAGGGCAACCCCCCAAGGCATTGAGAGTGTACATGCCTGGAACTACTGCTTGTACACCCTATGTGAGTGCGTGACTGGGTGCTATACTGGAATTCCGTTGCGCACCGTGTGTGTGTGTCTATGCCTGCATACCGTATTTAGTGTGACTGAACGCGCTTCAGGAGTCAGCGTAAATGGACAGTCATGCCATTGCTTCAAGCATTAAGGTGCCTACAGCCCTCCTGCAGATTTAGCTTTTTTTTAACTCATACCACTGAGCATGTGAAGCTACCCAACAAACAGAAGTAGTAGGAAAAACCAGCTTTGTGCGGAGGTTACGCATTCAGTTTCAATCCCTCTTGCAGCTTCGCCACCACGGCCACCACCATCGTGTCCGGTGCGATGGCTGAACGCGCCAAGCTTGACTCCTACATCGCATTCAGCTTCATCAACACGGTGGTTTACTGCATCCCGGCGCACTGGGTGTGGGATAAAAGGGGATTTCTACGCCGTCTGGGCTGCGTGGACATTGCCGGCTCCGGAGCGGTGCACTTCCTCGGCGCCGTATCTGCCCTGGTGGCAGCCTGGATGCTGGGTCCCCGGCTGGGAAAGTACGACTCGGAACGGCAATTCCCCAGGGGAGGAAATCCCACCAACGCAATGATTGGCATGTTCATGCTGTGGTAAGTCTTAAGTTTAATCCATCGTGAAATGCAAATCCTAGTGCGATTGGATTTTAGGATGCTCTTAGCAAACTTCCCAAATGATTAACGAACGAATTGCCAATAAAAAATCCCCAAAAATCCTTTTATTAAAGTTCCATCATTAAAAGTAATTTTTTCAATAAAACATGTTCGTTTGGGCATCCTCATGGGATATCTCAAGCACGATGAGGCTTCCCTTAATACTTTATAGTACTTTTACTGCTGTTGGTCAATGCCTGAGGAAAAATTAATCCCATAATAAAGTGCAGCATAAATCCATTATTAGGCAGTAAAGTCCCGATCGTAATACGCCTGTCAATAATAATCATTTAGCCTGCGTGTCTATCGAAATTTTTTTTTAAAAAGCAGACAGTATGGAATTTTTGTCCCAATACCTAACATGGAGTCCAAATTTAAGGCGGGAGACAGAAGGATTGATTTTGAAGGGGGTTGAAGTTGGCGCTGGGAATCTTCGCTATGCCATACCATAAAATATTGGTGTAATTCGATTCTATTCAAGTTCAATAGGCAGTCTTTCTATTGACATTTCTCTACATTGACAGTTAGGGCAGTCGGGAATACAATGCCAGGAATTTTTTAAACATAGAATAGAAGTAAATGCAGATTTTTATTTGAAAACTTTTTAAACCTGTATGCCTTATCCTTCTGCTTGAATCAACAAGTTAAATTACTGAATTTTATGACTGATTGAATCTGTATTGACCAGATTTTTTTAATACAATAAAAGCTGAATTTTCATTGAAAAATTTGCACTTTTACAGGTGGGGTTGGCTTGCCTTCAATTGCGGCAGTACTTTTGGCATCTCGAATGGGAAATGGAAGCTAGCGGCCAAGTAAGTTTTTAGCACGTAAGCGCAGACTTAGAAAATTTTATTTTCTGTTCGTTTTTCATGCGGAAAAAAAGAATTTTTTATACTGTCGAAAAAATTCAATCTCACTAAGCGAGCAGATTGCGTCTCTGATTGTAGGGTTAGGGTTGGGAAAGTAAAATCACAGACCCCAGTTATCTATTAGTTCAGTTGTTTGAGCCGAGGTGTCGGGAAAGGAAAATCACAGACCAATCTTACTTATTTATCAGTTCAGTTGTTTGAGCCGAGGTGTCGGGAAAGGAAAATCACAGACCAATCTTACTTATTTATCAGTTCAGTTGTTTGAGCCGAGGTGTCGGGAAAGGAAAATCACAGACCAATCTTACTTATTTATCAGCTCAGTTGTTTGAGCCGAGGTGTCGGGAAAGGAAAATCACAGACCAATCTTACTTATTTATCAGCTCAGTTGTTTGAGCCGAGGTGTCGGGAAAGGAAAATCACAGACCAATCTTACTTATTTATCAGTTCAGTTGTTTGAGCCGAGGTGTCGGGAAAGGAAAATCACAGACCAATCTTACTTATTTATCAGTTCAGTTGTTTGAGCCGAGGTGTCGGGAAAGGAAAATCACAGACCACTCTTACTTATTTATCAGTTCAGTTGTTTGAGCCGAGGTGTCGGGAAAGGAAAATAGCAGACCAATCTTATTTATTTATCAGTTCAATTATCTGAACAGAGAAAATCTGAGGCCTATTATTTTTTCCGTTACTTTTATCACTAAGACCTACCAGCTCCATTTTTTTATTTTTATCATTGTGAACTGTGAATTGATCCCTTGATGATTTTTAAGGTCAAGGTAAATGGGTCATTGAAATTTGTTTTCGCAATTTCAGAGCTGCTGTGACCACGTTAAATGCATCGATGGGAGGAGGCCTTAGTGGCATCCTTATTACGTAAGATTTACTTATATTTTGGTCACTTCTTCGTTAGGCTTGAATTTAATAATTAAGAATTGAATTTGAAGCACTACTAAATTGCTTTTTCAGATTCTTGATAAACAAAGGCAAATTTGAAGTAAACGACATTATTAATTCTATTCTGGCTGGACTGGTGTCAGTGACTGGTAAGTTTTCTCGAGCTCTATGCATTAGTATTTTATCTTATCTACGAGTATTCTCTCTCGGTGTTGGTCCTAAAACCTCTTTTCAACAGAGCTAGTAGTGTAGGTCAAAATTTATATTGCACTCTGGCTTAACACTTGTGCCTTCACTTTCCACCCACGCTTTATCTGCTCAAACTGACAAGGGTAAGAGCGCTTTGCATTATCGCACTTGACTGCGTTAGCTTCCCTTGCAGTTCTCCAACCTTCGTTCAGTCTAAAAAGTACTTAGCAAAGTCGGAGCTTCATCTCATAGAAAGGGCAAATCAATCGCTGTAATTGAAGCCGAAAGGTTAAGGGATGAACGATAAGAGATGCGGGCTTTTCAAAGAAATTAGAAAATTTATTTCTTGTAGAGAACCCCTATTGCAATGCCGACTTGATTTTATTTTGAATTCTCTAAACTGCTTGAATAAATCATTGAGCACTTCGTAGAATCATAAACCAGACAATGCATTGCTTTTATTTAATGCAGTAAATGGTGAGGACGCGGTGATCTGGTGGATCCCCAGATCTTTCCACTTCACTCCCTATACGCTCCCAACCCCTCGAGATCACCCACCTCACTCCCCGTGCTCTTTAACCTACGATCCCTCTCTACCCCTCTGCATCACCCACCTCACTCCTCTTCAACCCACGATACCACCCACCTCACTCCATATGTACAGTCTAGCTATCGCCTGAATCTAGACACCTGATACCGTCTCCTCTGAGAAGACTCCGTTAAGCCACCCATCTCACTTCCTCGTGATTGCCGTATCGTATTTCAACTGAAATTCATGTACATTTTCTAATCGTTCCTGTTTCAGCCGGTTGCTCAGTAGTGCGACCATGGGAAGCTGTTGCAATCGGCTTCATTGGCGGCCTGATTGTCGTGCCGGCTGTGCCAGTTATGGACAAGCTGAAGATCGACGATCCTGTCGGAGCGTTTCCAGTGCACGGTCTCGGAGGCCTCTGGGTGAGACTCAAAGATGATTTGAGTGATATATGAATTGTTGCTTTACAAATAATTAATAAAATAACCAACCTCTTAGAGAATGAATAGGTTTTTATTTTAAGTATCACGCAGTTTTATTTACAATGATAGGTCTATAGTATCTGTCAATCTATCAGTAAATCAGTTACTTAAAAACTGATTTTGTTTTCAATCTTCAAATTCGGCTGCTCAGGGCATGCTGGCTTGCGGTATCTTTGTCGACCAGGATCCCCTAGACGATATGAACAACGGACAGAGAGGCCTTCTGTACGGCGGCGGGTTTCAACTGCTCGGCGTGCAACTGCTCACCTGCTTTTGCATCGCGTGCTGGAGCGCCATAATTACCTTTCTGTCTCTAGGAGTGAGTTGGAGAATATTTGATTGTATTGTTGCATTTGGTTTGATCCAGAATCGTGTTACCATATTCAGGCGTCAAAGAAACAAAACATTTATTAGTTAGGTATTTCCAGTTAAACCTTCATCAAAATCAAGTCGTCTCGAGCCTGTCTCTTCAACTGCTTCCTTCAATTGGATCTCTTTGAAGTTTGTTTTTTCTTTCGTTTAGATCTTTGAAGCTTTGCAAAAAGTCTTCGGTAAAAGTTCTTTAATTTTCAGGAAATTTTTTGTTTAAAAGAGAAGCTTTACAAGAGAACGGTACATTTGAAGGTCAAATGTTGAAGAATTCTATCTATCTTTATTCGTGCGATGAAAATTTTTTGTTAGTTTATAATTTCTTGAACGGAAATCCTTTACTGAGACAATTTTCTAACACTTAGTGCGTTTTATGCAAATAGCTCGTATAATACTCATAAAATTGGTTGATTTCTATTACAAAAAAGTCGACACAAGGACAATTTAAGTAGAAAATTTGTCCTTGTGTAGACACTGAACTCTTCGACCACAGATGTACAGTCCACGGCACAGCCGCAGCTAGTTGTGCGGCGCATCCAAGGGCTGTGTACATCTACTCAGTCCTGACGGGGCTGCTCAATGACACAAATTATCTCCTGGGGGTATTCGGAGGTTAGTACAAATAATCAAGCCTCTCCTTACCCCTCCCTCTCCAGCTGCTCAAGGTGACCATGGGCATTCGCATGTCAATAGAAGAGGAGCTACTCGGCGCCGACCTATTCGAGCACAACATTGGCACTGTTGATGAGGAGTGCCTGAAACAGGAGCAGCGCTATTTCTCTAGCCGAGTTCGGCCTAGACGGTACTCCGGCTTGGTGGTGAAGGCCATGAAGAGGCGCCGTCTCTGCGGCTGCTCCCCGGATGAGGAGTCGAGCGTGGCTGGCGGTGGCGGCGGCGGCAGCGGCGGTCACGACGGAGGAGATTTCGCTCATAGGATCGACGAAATCGATGGTGTTTACATCGGGGAAGGAGACCGCGTGGGCAACGGTGGATCAAACAATAAACTGGCGGAGTTGAACGCTTATCATTTGTACGGCATGACCATTCTGTCGGGAGGCGGCGCGTCAGCTGTCAATCAATCATTCGGGATTGATGAAAATGGCGTCTGATTTGGGAGATTCCTGACTTCTGACAAAAATATTCTAGAGTTTGACATCTTGGCTAGCATATAGTATCGACTTGGCATAAAATGGAAAGTCGTGGGATTTTTCTCTTTAATCCCTACCTTACCAGTAGACATGCACTACCTTAAAAGATCAACTGTATTCGTATCATAAATTTTAAGCAAAGAAAGATCGAAAATGTTCTCTGCAGCCTTTTTATTTCTTTTTGCTATCAGTGGTTTCGTTGGAACTGACACATAGAGAGCAGGAGACAGACAGTGAGGGACTGACAGACAGACATTGAGGGATTGACAGAGAGACAGTGAGGTACTGACAGACAGACATTGAGGGACTGACAGACAGACCATGAGGGACTGACAGACAGACATTGAGGGACTGACAGACAGACATTGAGGGACTGACAGACAGACATTGAGGGACTGACAGACAGACCATGAGGGACTGACAGACAGACATTGAGGGACTGACAGACAGACCATGAGGGACTGACAGACAGACCATGAGGGACTGACAGACAGACATTGAGGGACTGACAGACAGACATTGAGGGACTGACAGACAGACAATGAGGGACTGACAGACAGACCATGAGGGACTGACAGACAGACAATGAGGGACTGACAGACAGACATTGAGGGACTGACAGACAGACCATGAGGGACTGACAGACAGACATTGAGGGACTGACAGACAGACCATGAGGGACTGACAGACAGACAATGAGGGACTGACAGACAGACATTGAGGGAGACTGACAGACAGACATTCAGGGACTGACAGACAGACAATGAGGGACTGACAGGTGATGAAGCATTGAAAGACCACGAGTTAATGAGAATATTGGATTCCTAACAGATAGGGACTGGGATGCTGATTAGCAGACTTACAGAGGATTGAGTGATCTGACAGATATCAGAAACTGAGACACTAACACTATGAATAATGATGTTGACAGACTGAGAAAATACTGACTAAGAAAATTAATTCCATGCGCTGACCAAAACAAAAATTTAAGGACAATTCGTTCTGTTCCACTCGAACTCGTAGCACTCAGTAAAGAAGCTTTTCAGATTTTAATGATAGCACTTACAACAGAGTGTCACCGTGACTGGCTTAACACAGGAATTCACTTTTCTTTTAGCCAGCTCCCCTAGCAGTTCATGTAGTTGGAGTCCAGTCAGCCTTGGGGTAGGGGAGCTTCTTTAGCAAGATAATCCGACATGGGATCAGCTCCGGTGACCTCTCACTTTTCCCTTTTTTCTCTTGCTCCTCACGCTTCATTGCCCCGAAGCAAAGTAAGTCCTGGATCTCTTTCCACTGAGTTCATCAGCTGAGAAATGTCGGTTCGAGTTCGAAATAGGTCGGCTCATCTTGGCATTCATGAAAATTGACACTCGATTAAAGAGAGGGCTGCGATTAGCTTGGGTGTGTCTTTGCGGAACTCGAGACACCAGGCTGAAAATTTCTTTTTGAGGTAAATCGCTCGTTATCTGACACAAGTGCATTGCCTGCCTGACTGAGGTGAATATGTGCGTGCCTGCATGCTTGTCTGTCTCTCTGTGTGCCTGCCTGTCTGTCTGTCTGTCTGTCTGTCTGCCTGTCTGCCTGTCTGCCTGTCTGTCTGTCAGTCTGTCTGTCTGTCTGTCTGTCTGTCTGTCTGTCTGTCTGTCTGTCTGTCTGTCTGTCTGTCAGCCTGTCTGTCTGTCTTTCTTTCTGTCTGTTTCTATTTCTTTCTGGGCCTTTCTGTCCGCTCTGCGTATAATAATATTTTTGCAAAAGCAAATTTTTTCTTCCACAGCAATTTCTTCCTAAGCTAATCCGAAGAAATTCGCTGCGCCAATCCCTTCCTATTTAGTCAGCTCTGCATTCATCCGCTTCATTCAACTGTTTAACCCAGGCGTTTCCCCACGCTCCTAGCAGAAAATGAATTTTTTTCGCTTCGTCAGACACAAAGACATAATTCTGACAGTTATTTTTCTCTGCCTCCACTGACTAGGAGTTGTGGGATTTTGGCAGATTCTGCCTATATTTTCTTATATTCAGCTGGTGAGTTTGTCTAGTATAGCAGTTTTTTTCTGGCACCACAGCTCGCTACATAAGGTCGGAGTTTGTAGAGAAGCTGCTGTCTATCTAGGTCTGTCTGAATAGGAGCGCGGACCCCAGACTGATAGGCGAGCCGCTTATTTACCCACCAACACCCGCAAGTGTTTGCTCGACGCTTCAAATATCGCAGGAAAGCCCTTGTTACTATCAGCTGCTATGGTGTAGAGAAGTGACAATCAAACCTCTGACTGATGAGTAGAGGAGTTTATATAGATGGGTAGGTACTCGTATATATTGGAGAGGCCCATACCAAAGCTGCCGCGGGAAGTGGGAAAGGCTTCAGGCTAATCAATAGTCTCCAAATTACCCTAACAAAATCTCCATCCCAAGGAAAGTATTTTTTCGCTACCATTGAAAAAAAGTGCTTTGATTTCAAATTTTCCATTGCATATTTGATCTAACTAAATTATGAGTAGTCTGGTCTTTGTTTTTATTCCAATCATCCTGGATCTACTATGTCTCTACTCTTTGTTATACTCTTAATATATTTTTAGGCCCTTTTCTTTCGATTATTTTTCGAGGGTCTTTGTAAAGTTTTAGCCTGTATTTGGGATCCTTGTTCAAATGTTTGGTCTAGTAAATTAATAATTCCCATTGGCCTCTAAAGCATCAAGTTTTTTTAGATTTCAACATAAAAATTATGCAAGACAATTTCACACCAAGATTAGACAAGAAATTCCAGCCAGCAAAATGAAAGCTACATTCATAGGGGTGGGGGCGTGGTGCGTGCTTTAACGCGCAAAAAAACATATATCGCTACGTTTAGCAAGCAAGAATTGCAACAGTATTTATTGCTTTTTGTCCATCACCACGGTTAGACAGGGGGGGGGGAGGCAAAAAAAGAGATTCACAGTCAGGCTCAGAGGCCCCCCCCCCAAATCCTCATAGCACATGGGGCGGAGACCGAAATTGCTGCAATTTTCGTTAAGACGGGTAAGGGGAAAAAACTGTTGCTGGTGGGATATTGGCGGGTTTTAAAAAAGAAAGCTACGGCTAATTCCCTTCTCCTCTGCAGCTGCACGGCAAATTTGGAAAGAAAGGTTGAGCGCCTAAAAGGGATGGGAAGATAGAATGGGAAACTGCAGTGAATTGTAGCATTCTGAGTGGCTTGTTAAGCTATCCCTCTGTATGCATGGGCCCTTATTGGCAGCGGGAAGTGAGCCTGTTGCACCCGTTATTCGTGAATAAAAAATAATAATAAAATTGCTTCACTATTTTAGTGCCAAGGTCTGAAATTGGCTTTAACAAGGATGCTAAGAGATGGATGATGTAGTAGAGGCTTGAAAGGGAAATATTCAAGGGCGGATGGAGATTAGGTAGAAAGTGTGTGAAATTGATGCCATTGAACAAATGAAAAAAATGCAACACCCAACAACCAAGCAATTCACGAGATTAAACATTCGGTTGAACGAAGAAATGTTTCAATTTTGTTTTTTTAATGTTTTCGTAATTAAAATGTTCACAGTCGTGACTTCACATTTGCGCAAAATCCACTGGCAATATAATGGAATTGGGTTTTTTTCGCTTCGTTTCAAAACATGGAATTAAAATTAAATTGGCAAGTCAAGTAAAGTTTATGACCTTCAAGAAAAAACATCTAACTTAGAATTTTAATGAATTGAAAATAAATCAAAGTAATTATTAATGTTTTTGTGAGTACAAACTCACAAAAATTGTTTCTAAAAAAGAGCTGTCAGACAGAGAAGCCGAACTGTGTCAGACAGATAAGCCAAACTATGTCAGACAGATAAGCCAAACTGTGTCAGACAGAGAAGCCAAACTGTGTCAGACAGAGACGTCAAACTGTCAGACAGAGAAGCCAAACTGTGTCAGACAGAGACATCAAACTGTGTCAGGCAGAGAAGCCGAACTGTGTCAGACAGAGACATCAAACTGTGTCAGACAGAGAAGCCAAACTGTGTCAGACAGAGAAGCGAAACTGTCAGACAGATAAGCCAAACTGTGTCAGACAGATAAGCCAAACTGTGTCAGACAGATAAGCCAAACTGTGTCAGACAGAGAAGCCAAACTGTGTCAGACAGAGACGTCAAACTGTGTCAGACAAAGAAGCCAAACTGTGTCAGACAGAGACATCAAACTGTGTCAGACAGATAAGCCAAACTGTGTCAGACAGATAAGCCAAACTGTGTCAGACAGAGAAGCCAAACTGTGTCAGACAGAGAAGCGAAACTGTCAGACAGATAAGCCAAACTATGTCAGACAGATAAGCCAAACTGTGTCAGACAGAGAAGCCAAACTGTGTCAGACAGAGACGTCAAACTGTCAGACAGAGAAGCCAAACTGTGTCAGACAGAGACATCAAACTGTGTCAGGCAGAGAAGCCGAACTGTGTCAGACAGAGACATCAAACTGTGTCAGACAGAGAAGCCAAACTGTGTCAGACAGAGAAGCGAAACTGTCAGACAGATAAGCCAAACTGTGTCAGACAGATAAGCCAAACTGTGTCAGACAGATAAGCCAAACTGTGTCAGACAGAGAAGCCAAACTGTGTCAGACAGAGACGTCAAACTGTGTCAGACAAAGAAGCCAAACTGTGTCAGACAGAGACATCAAACTGTGTCAGACAGATAAGCCAAACTGTGTCAGACAGATAAGCCAAACTGTGTCAGACAGAGAAGCCAAACTGTGTCAGACAGAGAAGCGAAACTGTCAGACAGATAAGCCAAACTGTGTCAGACAGATAAGCCAAACTGTGTCAGACAGAGAAGCCAAACTGTGTCAGACAGAGAAGCCAAACTGTGTCAGACAGAGAAGCGAAACTGTCAGACAGATAAGCCAAACTGTGTCAGACAGATAAGCCAAACTGTGTCAGACAGAGACGTCAAACTGTATCAGACAGAGACGTCAAGCTGTCAGACAGAGAAGTCAAACTGTGTCAGACAGAGACGTCAAACTGTGTCAGACAGAGACGTCAAGCTGTCAGACAGAGAAGCCAAACTGTGTCAGACAGAGACATCAAACTGTGTCAGACAGAGAAGCCAAACTGTGTCAGACAGAGACGTCAAACTGTGGCAGACAGAGAAGCCAAACTGTGTCAGACAGAGACATCAAACTGTGTCAGACAGAGAAGCCGAACTGTGTCAGACAGAGAAGCCAAACTGTGTCAGACAGAGAAGCGAAACTGTCAGACAGATAAGCCAAACTGTGTCAGACAGATAAGCCAAACTGTGTCAGACAGAGAAGCCAAACTGTGTCTGTAATAAATTGAAGGCTAGTGGCTTGTAATTGAGTGCAGAATGAGTCAGTGAGCCATATTCTAAAATTGGGCTCTTTATATAACATCGCGTTTATTGATTTTAACCCTAAGACTTAAGGAAGGTAGGGTTGGGCCAGACAGACCAAACCCCCCCCAAGCTAGCCACGCGAGAGACGCAAACAAAACTACACTGCGCAGTGCACGCGCACTGAAACACTCAACCAATGAAATGATAGTCGCACCAGCGCTTGCATACACTAATAATAAATAACTGACACTAAATAGAACATTGAACAATGTCACACTTCCCCCCTGAGTCAGTTTCCCCCCTCACAGCTGAAGTCTCTCAGGTGGGCCTCGAACTCTCAGTGGGTACCGCCGAGGAGTGCCGGGCTCGAGTCGCGCACCGCTCGCAGGTTCGACGTCGGTGTCGGTTGCCGCCTCGCCAGCAGTGGCGGCGGCGGCTGCGGTGTCGGTGGTGCGCGCGCCGATCTCGCTCGGGGCGGCGCCGTCGTCAGCAGCAGGCGAAGTCGGGACGGCGGCGGCGAAGTCAGCGCGGGCCGCCACCAGCTGATCGGCGTGCCGGAAGTGCTGGCCGCGCCCCGAGTCGACGGTGCAGTTGCGGCTGCCGGCGCTCGTGACGACGCCCGGAGCCCAGCGTTGCGCGTCGCCGGCCCTCGCGCCGGCGCTGTAGTCGCGGAAGAGGACACGGTCGCCCGGCTGGAACTCCCGAGCCGGCCGTTGTCCTTGGAGCTGCCGCTCTTGCCGCTGTTGAACGTCCTCGGTCAGCGACGGCGCCAGGAGGTCGAGGCGGCAGCGAAGCCGTCGGCCGATGAGCAGCTGGCTGGGGGCGACGCCGCTGATGCTGTGCGGGGTGTTGCGGTAGCTGAGCAGCAGTCGCTGCAGCTCGACGTCAGAGTGGCCGCTCTTGAGCAGGTGCCGCTTCAGGACTTGCACGAACCTCTCGGCCTGGCCGTTGGTTGCGGGATGGAACGGCGCGGAGAACACGTGACGGATGCCGTTGGCCCGGGTGAACTCGGCGAACTCAGCGGAGGCGAACTGCGACCCGTTGTCGGACACCAGGGTGCGAGGGATGCCTTGGCGCGCGAACATCTCCCGCAGCGTCGCGATGGTGGCCGCCGACGTTGTGCCGCGCATCCGCTGAACCTCCGGCCACTTGCTGTGCGCGTCGACCACCACCAGGTACGTGTGGCCTTCGACCGGGCCGGCGAAATCAATGTGCAGGCGCTCCCACGGCTCGGACGGGAACGGCCACGGCTGCACCGGCGCCTTGGGCGGGTCGGGCTGGTTGAGCTGGCAGGTGCGGCAGGACTTGGCCGCGGCCTCCAGATCGCTGTCGATGCCCGGCCACCACACGTAGCTGCGGGCCAGGGCGCGCATTCTGCTGATGCCGGGATGCGCCTCGTGCAGCTCCCTGATCACTTGTTGACGCAGCGCGGCCGGCACGACGACCCGGGCCCCCCACAGTACGCAGCCTTGGTCCACCGACAGCTCCGATTGCCGCCGGGCGAAGTCGCTCAGGTCGGCGCCGATGGGCGCGCCGGTCTGCAGGCAGCGGAGCACCCGACCGAGTGCGGCGTCCGTCCGCGTGTGCCGAGCCACAGTCGGCGCAGTGATGGCCGACCCGGAGCCCTCGTCGAGCAGCAGCGAGTTGACGGCCGCCTCCTCCTCGAACAGGTGCGGCAGCGGCAGCCGCGAGAGCGAGTCGCAGTTGGCGTGCTTCTCAGTCGGCCGGAACTCCAGCGTGTAGTCGTAGCTCGCCAGCCGGATGGCCCAGCGCTGCATCCGGGCGGCCGCGTGCGCCGGGATGCCCTTGCGCTCGCCGAGCAGACCCAGCAGCGGCAGGTGGTCCGTGACGATGGTGAACCGCCGGCCATAGAGAAACTGGTGGAACCGATGCAGGCCGAACATGATGGCCAGCGCCTCCCTGTCCAGCTGGGAGTAGCCGCGCTGCGCCGCTGTCAGGCTGCGGCTGGCGAAGGCGACCGCGCAGTCCTTGTCGCCGATGCGGTGCGTCAGAACGACGCCCAGGCCGTAGGGAGAGGCGTCGCACTCCAGGCGCAGCGGCAGGTCCGGGTTGTAGTGCACGAGAACCGGAGACTCCAGCAGCAGCCGCTTGGCCTTGGCGAATGCCTGTTGCTGCGGCGTCTCCCACGACCAGCGCGCGTTCTTGGCCAGGAGCTGGTGGAGCGGCGCCAGGACTGCGGACAGGTTGGGCAGGAACTTGCAGTACTGCGCCAGCATCCCGAGAAATGAGCGCAGCTGGCTGACGTCTTTGGGCGCCGGCGCGTCCTGGACGGCGGCGACTCGATCCGGCAGTGGGCTGAGGCCGCTGGCGTCGATCCGATGGCCGAGGTACTCGACCGAATCCTTGAAAAACTGGCACTTCTCCTTGTTGAGTCGCAGGCCCGCGTCCTGCAAGCGCCGCAGGACGGACGCCAGGTTCTTCTTGTGCTGCTGCAGGGTGCCGCCGGTGACCAGGATGTCATCGACGAAGACCTGGACGGCGTCCAGATCCCCCAGCAGGGTGTCCAGGGTGCGTTGGAAGATCGCGCTGGCGCTGGTGATGCCGAATGGCAGGCGGTTGACCTGGAAGAGGCCTCTGGGCGTGTTGATGCTGAGAAACGCCTTGCTGTCGTCGGCCAGCGGAAGCTGCAAGAAGGCGTTGGACAGGTCGAGCTTGGTCCACTTGCAGCCGCCGCCGAGCTTGGCGAAGAGGTCCTCGATGCGGGGCAGCGGGTAGTGCTCCGGCCTGCTCGCCGCGTTGTAGGTCAACTTGTAGTCGCCGCAGATCCGAACGCTGCCGTCCTTCTTGACGACCGGCACGATCGGCGCAGCCCAGTCGCTGTGCTTGACGGCGGTGATGATGCCGCAGGACTCCATGCGCTGCAGCTCGGCGTCGACGCGCTCGCGTAGCGCGTACGGGACCGGCCGCGCCTTGAAGAACCTCGGCTGAGCGTCGTCGGAGACCTGAAGTCGGACCTGGCCGTGCCGGAACTCGCCCAGGCCGTCCTCGAAGACTGGCGCGAACTCCTTGACGATGTCGCCGATGTCGTCGGAGGCGGAGACGGCGTGGACCTGCGCCATGATGCCCGGCCAGTCCAGCCGGAGTTTGGCCAGCCAGTCACGGCCGAGCAGGGCCGTGTCGCCGTGCTTGACGACCAGCAGGGGCAATTGCAGCTGCTGACCGTCGTGCTGGACGGAGACCGACGCCTGGCCGAGGGCGCGGAACCTCTCGTTGGTGAAGGTGCGCAGGACAGCCCCGGACGGTGACATCGAGAGCCGCGGTAGAAGCTTGAGCTGCAGAAACTCGGGCATCAGCGTGACGGCGGAGCCCGTGTCGATGACGAACCGGCACGGCTGGCCGTTGACCTGCAGCTGCACTGTCGGGCCCGCATTGCTGCCGGACGGATGGACGGCAAAGATCGGCAGCTGTGCGGACGCTTCCGGCGGCGGCGGTGTCGATTCTTGCAGAAGATGCAGCTTGGCTGAGCGACATACGTTGCGGATGTGGCCCGTCTTGCCGCACGCGTGACACTTTGCGTTGCGCAGCTTGCACTGCTGGCGGCTGTGAGCACCACCGCAGCTCGCACAGCTGCCGCCGACGTTGCCGCCACTGCCGGCTCCACCTCTGCCGGTGCTGCCTCCGCCTTTGCGTTGCTGCGAGCCATCGGATGCTGGCTTGGGTCCGTGGCGCTTGTACTGCTGGCCAGCCGAGGCGCGCAGCTGGGCCACCGGTGCCGCCGACTTCTGCGCCATCTCCAGTGATGACCGCTCGGCTGCTTCGAGCGAGAGAATTCTCTCCTGCAGCGAGTTGAAGGTGGGGTTTCTCTCCTCCAGCAGCTTCACTCGGTAGGCGTCGCTGTGCAGGCCGAAGACGAGCTGGTCCCGCAGTCGCTCCTCCAGGGTGCCGCCGAAGTTGCAGTGCTCGCACGGGGTAGCACCGAAGTTGCAGTGGCTCGACAGGGCCTTCAGGCTGGCAACGAACTCGGCAAGGCTCTCGCCGGGCTGCTGAAGGCGACGCTGGAAGCGAAATCTGGCTGCCAGCTCGGACGGCTTCGGTGAGTAGTGGTCCTGCAGGATCTTGGTCAGCTGCGCCAGCGACTTATCGGAGACCTTCGCAGGCAGGCACAGATTTCGTAGCACGGTGTACGCTTCCTCGCCAATAGCAGTGACGAGTGTAGCCACTTTTGCTTCTTCCTTCACTTCTTTGCAAGTGAAGTAGTGGTCGAGCCGTTCTAGCCAGACCTCAATGTTGGTGTTGGCCGAGAGAATTGGAATTCCACCCAGCGCGGTGCTCGTCGCCATTGTAATAAATTGAAGGCTAGTGGCTTGTAATTGAGTGCAGAATGAGTCAGTGAGCCATATTCTAAAATTGGGCTCTTTATATAACATCGCGTTTATTGATTTTAACCCTAAGACTTAAGGAAGGTAGGGTTGGGCCAGACAGACCAAACCCCCCCAGCTAGCCACGCGAGAGACGCAAACAAAACTACACTGCGCAGTGCACGCGCACTGAAACACTCAACCAATGAAATGATAGTCGCACCAGCGCTTGCATACACTAATAATAAATAACTGACACTAAATAGAACATTGAACAATGTCACAGTGTCAGACAGAGAAGCGAAACTGTCAGACAGATAAGCCAAACTGTGTCAGACAGAGACGTCAAACTGTATCAGACAGAGACGTCAAGCTGTCAGACAGAGAAGTCAAACTGTGTCAGACAGAGATGCCCACGACTGTCAAATCGGCGCGCAGACTGTCAGACAGGGACGCCGGCGCTGCTGTTGCCGCTTCTCCTGAAGGCCACCACCTGCAGGCCAAAGCGGACGTCGAAGTGCCAGGCGACGTGGCAGCAGGGCTGGCCGGTTCGGCAGCGGAGGCGCTGCAGCAGCCGCCGGCTCCGCTTGCGGTACCAGGTATGCGTGGCCAGCAAGTAGAAGGGGTTCACCAGGCAGTTGGTGAGGGCCAGGAAGTGGAACAGAGTCAGCAGGCGGTGGAACTCCGGCCCAGTCTCCGACTCCTTTCTCTGCTCGCTGTAGGCGGACCAGTAGGCGCGGACCAGCTGAGTGAGCTGTTGATGGGCCAAGATGAAGATTGATTAAACAATCAGTTATCAACCAATCAACTAGTAAGTCAGTCAGTCAGCTGGTCAACAAAAAAGCTGATAAGTAAGCTAATAATGAATAAATTAATAAAATAATTATTATTTAAAGAAGTAACCAATCAATCAAATAATCGCTCAACCAACATCGTCCGACAGCCAACGACGGGGCATGACTGTCCATTGCGCTGACTCCTGAAGCGCGTTCAGTCACACTAAATACGGTATGCAGGCAGATACACACACACAGGCCGGCACCCAGTTACGCACTCACATAGGGTTTACATGCGGCGGTTCCTGGAATGTACACTCTCTATGCCTTGGGGGGTTGCCCTCATGGGCGTAAATTGCACAGCTGGCCCATAGCCCAACCAGTTCGTGCACAAGGCCCCCAAATAACCCTGCACACGAAACCGCGCTAGGGAAAATAAACGACCTACAACGCGGGGTCGAACCTGGACCAGTGGCACACAAGGCAGACGGGCTAGACCGCTGAGCCACTCGCCCCCATCGCTCAGTCAAGGAACGAATCAATTAATTAATCAATCAATCAATCAATCAACGTAAGTTAAGAGCTCGAAAGCAGAAAAAACAATAAGATTACTCACCTGCAGCGGCAGCCAGGTGACGGCAAAGATGAGCACCAGGCCCAGACCCAGCAGGAACATCCGCCTAGAATTGGTGGCCCGTTTCCGCCTGTTGATGGCGCTGCAAGTCGATGCCAAGGAGAAATTCGGACGCAGACTCAGCACCGAATTGTCCGGCGTGTTCTGATTGGCCGGCTGGTTTCTGGCTGGCTGGTGCCGGTGGTAACTGACCGACACGACTCCGGCACCCTGGTAGCGCTTGTGCGCGTTCAGCACCCGGTTGCTAAGGTAGATGGCGCGGCAGATGCGGAAGTAGGCAACGCCCAGACTCAGCAGGGGCAGCACGCAGGCCAGATGAAGAATGGCAAAGCCGTACCAGAACTTGGTGGACTCGCCCAGACGGTCCCAGTTCTCCGTGCACACCGGCCAGTTCACCGGCCTGTCCAGCTTGTCCTTCATCAACTCGTTGACCACGTGGAGCAGCTGGTGGACCTCGGACACAAGAGCGGCCGGACAGGACAAGGCCAGGGCCACCAGCCAAATGCCAGCTACCAGCAGGCCTTCAGTGCGTCCCCTGGGCGGCCGGTAGCCTCTCCTAGCGGCCAGACTTCTCAACCAGCTGAGCACGGTGGCTGTGTGCACGCTGCTGAACATCAGGCACACGCTGAGGCCCTGGCGAATGCCGCACGTGACCGAGCCGCCGAATAGCCAGCGACTGTCGAGCTGATCAAAACAGGTGGCCGGAATGATGAGCACAACAACCAGCAGGTCGCAGGCGATCAAATTCAAATAGAGGCACCGGTGAGTCTTTTTCTGAGTCCAGCAGGACAGAATGGCGTACAGGACCAGCAGGTTGCCCGCTAGGCCGGTCACCAGCAGGACACCGAAGGCGGCGCACAGGCCCAGGTAGAACGGGTTGGAGAGCTTCTGGCCCGCCTGATGTCGGTAGAATATTTCCTCAATGACGGCTGCGTCCGGCGTCTGGTTTAACGTCAGCAGCTCCAGCAAGGCTTGCACACTGTTGACGTCCTGGGAGCCGGTCAGGGTCAGGGATGGCGTTGGCATCGGACTGTGTGACTCATTAATGCTGTTCATCTGAGCTGGCATTGTTGTAGCCGGGGATAAATTTGATGGGATAATTATCTTAGCCAAAGTGACAACTCTCTGTATCTGCTGATTTCAACAGCAAGACAGAAGCCTATAGCAGCAGGATGACAGTTGCAGTGCCATTTATCCTTGCTCAGCACCGTTCACATGGGGAGTTGCTAATGCGATGGGATATGGGCTGCGCGGAGAGAGGGCGAGAGGCTTATTGGCCAATGCGAGGCTTGTAAAATGCTTCGTACTTGCCTGCTATGTCTCTTGTATCAATTCTGCTATAGGGTTCTGCATTCCGCAATTTCAATGTCCATCTGTTCACGTGTTCATCCATCTATGTATGTATCTATGTATCTATCTATCGATCTATTTATATATATATATACAACGATCTTATCTATTAAAGATCGATACAAGTATTTATTTAACCATTAATCTGTTATGATTTTGAGGAATTTAGGTTGAGTATATTTAGAAGATAGAAAAAATTAGCTTTTATCCTGAAAAATTTGCTGTAAACCTGATTATTTTTTTTAATTTCTGATTCCCAGGATTTAATACACTTTGGCTGTTCGCCTTGCTATCTCGCTAGTGTTATAGGCTTAGTGTATAGGCTTCGCCTCGGAGTTTATCTCCTTGTTTCAGGGTATTATTATTCATGTAATACACTATCCCTGTTCGCCTTGTCTATCTCACTTGTCTATCTCAGTGTTAAACTCGCGAAGTTACTTATCAGTGTATCTCCGCTACCATGGACAAAAGTCACTAAGCGGAGATTACGAATTGCTAAAAATGAAGTGCTACTCTTTTACGTTATTCATGAAATAAGTTATTGATAGATTATCTATAAATTACGTAGCATCTATAACATATATATAATTATAGAGTATAGTATTAAACGTTATTCATAGACCTCCTTTCCCTGTATTATTATATAAGAAAACTGAGCAACCAGAACTGAAGCATTTAAGCATAGTTTAGTTGTCAGTGTGAACAAAAACTCATTCGAAACATGTCAATCGTATGACCGAGGGCCTTAGTTACACGGACCGGTTTCTGGCATCACCCGGAGTTCAGTTCGATTTAGTTTAATCAAATCAGATAGGAAAATGTCGCGGCTGCACTAATAGACTTTGACGCATAGCTAGACAAGAAAGTAATGTAGCCAGTGGGGCAGCCGCTCTCTGCACTTTGTGAGCTCTGTACTATTAGTTGAGCATCTGGGAAACCACTCGGAGACCAATGTTGGAGAAGAACGAGCTTATCGATTCTGATTGTGGAGTTGTTGTTGAACTCATTAGCTGGGAACTTTTCTCCACTAAATTGCTGTCAAAAGGGAGAACTGAGAAACTGCGGCTTAGGAGCTAGCTGTTTTACAAATAGTTTACAAATAGTAGTGCGTCAATTTTTCTTGTTATGCTCGTAGTTTCTTGATCGATGACGGCGTCTCATTATATGTTCTAAGTTTCTACGTATATTGCTTTATTTCTCCTGTTTCGCACGGACTATTTTTGGCCTCTATCGATTGATTCGATCTACGAGTATATCAATCAATCAATCAATCAATCAATTATTAATGCTTCAGTTATCTACGAGTATATCAATCAATCAATCAATCTATCTATCTATGTGTCGATTTATCCACTGATTTATTCAAATTGTGGTGATCCTACAAATTTTAAAGTTTTTATTATTTACTAAAGCTTAAAATAATAAATAAAATACTGTTATACCTATTTATAATATTTTATGAGACTATTTTGGCCGACTTTTGTGACCTCTGTCCCCTATTTTCTCATTAGAGTCCCACCATATAGATCATTGTTTTCCCTCCATCATGCAGTCCTGCCCGGACCTCATTTTCCCATCAGGCAGTGATTAATCAACTTTATTAATATCAAAGTTAGTATCCGAGCTAGCAGGGGGGTGTGAGCGGGTGCAAAATAAACTGTACAGACCAGCCCGCCCGCAGAATTCTGGCCCAGAAATCAGGCACCAATCGCCAAAATAGTACGCCGCCTCATCCATAAACAACAAGAAGATTTTTCCCATTCCAGCCTCCAAGCTCGTATTAATAAATTATTTCCCAGTGCCGCTCGGGGAGAGCAAAGTGGATCGAACGATCTCCATTTGCCCAAGTTTTATGGCCTGTGGGGCTTTAATAATATCTGGGTAGGGGGGGTGGGGTTCATAAGCTGCACAAGCCGAGCAAGAAACTGATTTTGACAACGGCATGAAGTACAGAAATTGCATTCTGTCTCGCTGTTCCATCGATAAAAGACAAAGAGAAATCCATGTTGAATCCTTTTAAGTTGATCACAATTAATGCTTCAGTTATTTTTCCAAAAAAACTATAATCATTTGTTTTAGCTGGTTTTTGTGTATCTGGAAATTTCTCATTGATTTTGGGCTGTTTATGCAGCTTTCTTGCTGGCTTAATAAGCTAGCTAAAACAATAGCCGCATGGTGCATGGGCGAAAGTAATGATGTTAATTTAGGCAAAAATAAATTTCTGAACAAAAATATTTTGCAAAGCATTAATTTTTGAATGTACTTTTATTTCAACCTCTGTTGACTTTTTTACGGTTTAAATAAAAAAGTAGAATTTATTTTAATTGGTTGTCTAATTTAAGGAACACTCCATGTTTACCTGTTTGATAGTTGTAACTAAAAGTGCAATGGGACTTATTGCTATGCTTCTTTGGAATAAGTGCAAAGCGATAGTTTTTTGCTAAAAAAATTGTTAGAAACGCACTGTAATACACTTATTGTAAAGAAATATTGCGATTTTTTAAATTGTGAACTTAAGGAAAAATTTTCCTGGAGGAAACTGTGACCTTGAGGAAATTGTTGCTCGGTCTTTGCTTAGCAATTGTAATTTAGTTGCTGTTACAATTGTACTATTTAGGGCAATTGTAACCTAGAGGTAACAACGACTTTGAGGAAAAAGTGACCACCAGGAACATAAAAATTTAAAAGAACAGTGACCTAGAATAATTTGTGATCTCTAGGAAATTGTGACCTTAAGAAAACAGGGAACTTGAGGAAATAGTGACCTTGAGGAACCAGTGACCTTGAGGAAACAATGACCTCGAGGAAATTGTGACTTTGAGGAAAACAGTGACCTTAAGGAAATTGTGACCTTGGGGAAACAGTGACCTTAAGGAAATTGTGACCTTGGGGAAACAGTGACCTTAAGGAAATTGTGACCTTAAGGAAACAATGACCTCTAGGCAATAGTGACCTTATGGAAACAGTGACCTTGAGGAAACAATGACCTCAAGGAAATAGTGACCTTGAGGAAACAGTGACCTTAAGGAAATTGGGACCTCGAGGAAATTTTGACCGCGAGGAAACTGTGACTTTGAGAAAATTGTGACCTTGAGGAAACTGTGACATTGAGAAAATTTTAACCTTGAGGAAATAGTGACCTTGAGTAAACTGTGACCTTGAAGTAACAGTAACGTTGAGGAAATTGTGAGCTTTAGAAAATTTTTACCTTTAAGAAAACTTAACTCGGAGGAAACGCCAATAATATAAAAAACTTCTAAAACACTTCTAAAGTCAATTACGAGCGATTGTCGTAAAACTCGTATAAAAGTTTTTTAATATAAGTTTCGTTTAAATTTCCGTGGCTTTGAATCCATCGCCATTGCAGCCATTGTCAATAGCCAAATTGTGCAAATTGTGTGCAGGTTGGGTAGAGCGGCGGTCACCACTCAGTTCGTAGCTTTCGGCTGGACCCAGATGAGGCAGATCTTTGCCTGATGCGGCTCGCTTCAGCATCCCGCTCAGGTAGGAGGAGACTGGGAGCTGAAAATGAAAATAGTTACAAAATTATTTTTTTAGTTGCTATTTTGTTAAAGTACTATTATATTGTGTCATTGTGAAGGTTTGAAACGTGTAGAAGATTGCCATAGTAGAAAAAAAGCGTGCAGTTAATTAGAACATCGTTCGTTTATTTCTTGATTGTCAGGAGATTGCCATGTAAGACGAAATTTATTATAGGACTGAAATTTTTTTATGAAAAGCAAATAATTTTTATTTTTTGCTGCCTTAGAAAAGTTTAACATGCCTTTTATTGCAATTTTTTAGATGGTTTGTAGAAAGGAGAACTGACAATTCACGTGAGGGAGAGCTGACACTTCACGTGAGGCAGAGCTGACACTTCATGTGAGGCAGAGCTGACACTTCATGTGAGGCAGAGCTGACACTTCATGTGAGGCAGAGCTGACACTTCACGTGAGGGAGAGCTGACACTTCACGTGAGGCAGAGCTGACACTTCATGTGAGGCAGAGCTGACACTTCACGTGAGGGAGAGCTGACACTTCATGTGAGGGAGAGCTGACACTTCATGTGAGGCAGAGCTGACACTTCACGGGAGGGAGAGCTAACACTTCACGTGAGGGAGAGCTGACACTTCACGTGGTGGAGAGCTGACACTTCACGTGAAGGAGAGCTGACACTTCACGTGAGGCAGAGCTGACACTTCATGTGAGGCAGAGCTGACACTTCACGTGAAGGAGAGCTGACACTTCACGTGAGGCAGAGCTGACACTTCATGTGAGGCAGATCTGACACTTCACGTGAGGCAGAGCTGACAATTCACGTGAGGCAGAGCTGACAATTCACGTGAGGCAGAGCTGACACTTCACGTGAAGGAGAGCTGACACTTCACGTGAGGCAGAGTTGACACTTCATGTGAGGCAGATCTGACACTTCACGTGAGGCAGAGCTGACAATTCACGTGAGGCAGAGCTGACACTTCACGTGAGGCAGAGCTGACACTTCACGTGAGGCAGAGCTGACACTTCACGTGAGGCAGAGCTGACACTGAATATCTTGATGATCACGATGTTTCCTGATTTTTGAATGCAGTTTATCGAATAGAACTGGATTTTCGGGGCAATCTGATCAGAAAAAAATGTGGGTATTTGAAGTGCCTTCATGTTTCTTTCTAAGAAATGACACTAAATAGGGGCACAGAGTAGCAAAAATCCATCCCAAACACCACAAAGTTAAACACCCCCTCACTGACCTTGGCTTGTCTCAGAGCGAACACCCTGGCGTGAATCTCGCACAGCAGCACAACCAGCGACACGGCTAGGCCGCAGCCCAGAGTCAAAAACAAGCCTTTGAATGCGTCCATGGACAGCTGGCCCGGGGTGGGCGCGGCTGCAGCGTCCGATCTGAGGCTGCAAGGCCTGGAGCTCGTGTTGAATGTTTTCAACCAGCGGATTGACAGCTGCTCGACGGTTTGCTCGCGAATCAGTTTTAGAATCGATTGCGTAATCATGTCACGGAGGATTATGTCTGTTTGAGACGAGAATAAATTCGAAATTAGAGGTTAACAGATTTGCAAATAATTTTCTGATTTGGTACCTGTACTAAACATTTAGCGCCATTAAAAACATTTTCTACGCCAGGACGCTAGTTTGGCGCTACTGAGAGAATAATTTGGCGCTACTGAGAGAATAATTTGGCGCTACTGAGAGAATAGTTTGGCGCTACTGAGAGAATAATTTGGCGCTACTGAGAGAATAATTTGGCGCTATTGAGAGAATAATTTGGCGCTACTGAGAGAATAATTTGGCGCTACTGAGAGAATAATTTGGCGCTACTGAGAGAATAATTTGGCGCTACTGAGAGAATAATTTGGCGCTACTGAGAGAATAACTTGGCGCTATTGAGAGAATAACTTGGCGCTACTGAGAGAATAACTTGGCGCTACTGAGAGAATAACTTGGCGCTACTGAGAGAATAACTTGGCGCTACTGAGAGAATAACTTGGCGCTATTGAGAGAATAACTTGGCGCTACTGAGAGAATAACTTGGCGCTACTGAGAGAATAACTTGGCGCTACTGAGAGAATAACTTGGCGCTATTGAGAGAATAACTTGGCGCTATTGAGAGAATAATTTCACGCCACGGATGATAATTTGGCGCCACGGACGATAATTTGGCGCCACGGACGATAATTTGGCGCCACGGACGATAATTTAGTACGATGGCAAATCATTTGTTACTCTAGGGAATAACTTGGCGCCACAGCTAGCAGAATTCCTCACTTCCTTGAACCACAGCAAACGCATAAGTTCCCGGATTGAAAACCTCGCCGAGTTGCACCAGGTTGCAGCCGGGCTCCCGTTCTCTGTAGTACTGGCTGACTGGCGACTCGGCGATGAACGCGAAGCCACCCTGACGAACCCGCTGGATGCCACGGTCGAGGCTGATGTACACCGACTCGCCTGATTGGTTCCAATAGTTCATCTGCTGGTACATCTTCTAGTAGGTTGGATCCGGGCTGCTCTGCAATTTGTAAAGAAGGCTGATGTCACAACATTCTAGAATTTCAAAATCCCTAATACTTTTAAGTCCTAAGTTTCAGTTACTTCAGTACAAACTTTTTTTGGCATTGCAAAAATTTTATCCTGCACAAAATGTAGATAGAAATAAAATTAACTTGGTGGTGTGATTTTGGGATAGGAAAGTTTGGTGACATTTAGTGCTTACGTTAGGATATAAGAATTTTGGGCAATGTCAAATCCCCCTTTAAAGAGCTTGTTGTTTATCCAATTTTCACGCAATTTAACTTACTCGCACTGATCTAATTTTCATCGAGAACCGACCCAAGGGAGACATTTTAATTAAAAAAGAGATGCTTTTACTGAAATTAGTTGGTTGGTTTCTACTCCGGGAGAACTCGGGAAGAATATCATCTGTTGCGTTAAGTGAATAGTTTATCTAGTGAGCTGTTTTACGGAGGATCGAAATCAATTAATATTTTATGTATTTAAGTAGATTAGCGTCTAAAAAATAGAGGCCTTTGATACAGACAATTGTGCTTCCTGACAGACAGAAGGACAGACAGACAGACAGACACACACAGGCAGACAGACAGACAGACAGACAGACAGACAGACAGACAGACAGACAGACAGGCAGACAGGCACACAGACAGACAGACAGACAGGCACACAGACAGGCAGACAGACAGGCAGACAGACAGACAGACAGACAGACAGACAGACAGACAGACACACAGACCGGCAGACAGACAGGCAGACAGACAGACAGGCACACAGGCACACAGGCAGACAGACAGACAGACAGACAGACAGACAGACAGACAGACAGACAGACAGACAGACAGACACACAGACAGACAGACAGACAGGCACACAGACAGGCAGACAGACAGGCAGACAGACAGACAGACAGACAGACAGACAGACAGACAGACACACAGACCGGCAGACAGACAGGCAGACAGACAGACAGGCACACAGGCACACAGGCAGACAGACAGACAGACAGACACACAGACAGGCAGACAGACAGGCAGACAGACAGACAGGCACACAGGCACACAGGCAGACAGACAGACAGACAGACAGACAGACAGACAGACAGACAGACAGACAGACAGACAGACAGACAGACAGACAGACAGACAGGCACACAGGCACACAGGCAGACAGACAGACAGACAGACAGACAGACAGACAGACAGACAGACAGACAGACAGACAGACAGACAGACAGACAGACAGGCAGACAGGCAGACAGGCACACAGGCAGACAGACAGACAGACAGACAGACAGACAGACAGACAGACAGACAGACAGGCAGGCAGGCAGACAGACAGACAGACAGACAGACAGACAGACAGACAGACAGACAGACAGACAGACAGACAGACAGACAGACAGACAGACAGACAGACAGACAGACAGACAGACACACAGACAGAAGGACAGACACACAGACAGACAGACAGACAGACAGGCAGGCAGACAAGCTGGCAGACAGACACACAGACAGAAGGACAGACACACAGACAGACAGACAGACAGACAGACAGACAGACAGGCTCACCGCAAAGAAGCTGAACGTGGAGCCGGACGGGGAGAGGCCGTACTGAATCCGGTCCTGGCTCGCCAGCTGGCCCAGAGTTGAGATGTCGTTCAGCTTGTTGACGGTGAGGAACGCGGCCAGGTTGGCGGTGTAGCTGCTGACGAACACTAGGATGAAGAACCACCAGAAGGTGCCGGCGATGCGAAGCGACGGTGACGAGGGCGAGATTTCGCAGCCCTGCTGCAGCAGCGAGCTGACGGAGAACCAGACGGCGTTGTGAACAGTCCAGCAGTTCGATGCGGCGCCGTCACCCGAAGGATTCGCCGGCCATTCGTAAGGACTGAGCCGGGCCACAGCGAATATCAACAGTGCAGTGCCGGCCAAGGCCAGCAGGGTGTACAGCCAGACGTCGCGATGAAACGGGTTCAAGAACTGGAACAGATCCGGCGTGTCAGCGGCCTCCTTCATCAGCACAGTCAGTCCGAAGCTCATGTATGGTGCTGTGAAATCGATTACCTGGATGTTTCGGCACAGTTGACAGGGTTGTAACGCTTTGCCTGCACTGATTTTCAGTTTAATATTAGCGCGATATGCATTTTTTCTGTGTGGGAATTCCATTCTAAATATAGACACCACGTACGGGATTCTTTTAGATGGAATTCCATTCTAAATATAGACACCATGTACGGGATTCTCTTGAATGGAATTCCATTCTAAATATAGACCCCACACACGGTATTCTCTTAAATGGAATTCCCTTCTAAATATAGACATCACATGCAGGATTCTTTTAGATGGAATTTCATTCTAAATATAGACACCACGTACGAGATTCGCTTAAATGGAATTCCATTCTAAATATAGACACTACGTACGAGTTCGCTGAAATGGAATTCCATCCTAAATGTAGACACCACGTACGGAATTCTACTGTAGTTTTTAATGAAATTTTATGCTAAATATAGATATCACGTACGGGACTTTTCTTCAAGGAGTTCAACCCTCAACATAGACACCACAAATAGGGATTCTCTTGAATGGAATTCCAGTCTAAATAATGGACGATCGTCTAAATAGTCTAAGCTGTAAATTTTTGCCGATAAATATAGCTACTTTGTATTTTATACCTTGCAGAATTACCCCCAAGATACAAAAATTCTGAGCGAAAATGTTTCGTCTGGAATTCCAGTCTAATTATAGCCTCTGAACATTAGACATTAGCTTCAGTGCTGTATGGATTTCCATTCTAAGTATAGACGAGGTCGAAAAAGTGGATTTTTAATCTAATTATGGGCACTTTGCTCGGGATTTTCTGTCTAACTATATATTCGCAATTTAGAGGATTTCAAAATGTGAAAAATTACACATTATTTCGAACAAGTCTACTTGAAATCTGACTTTATGCCGGAGATTTCGCTAAGCGAAATTGATCTTTGAGCGTAACAAATAAACAAAATAAGTCTTTTTTAAATCAGTTGGCTAAATTCACACGTTTCCCAACTGAAAAATTAGAACCACTTACAGCACGAATACCGACCAAGAAACCTCCTAGTAACCTTCACAATCATCGCCGAGTAAATCGAAAATCTTCACCGTCCTTGCATTAACCGTAATGGCTAGCGAAATCCGAGATTTTTCACCCACGCAAAAGAAACAAAGAAATTGGCAATCAACAACCTGCCTGATTGCTAGGCTTACTTTTATCAATTGATCAGTCAAATCCACGGGGATAAAGCTGTAAAAACTCGACTAAGAGATAAAAATGACTGTTACTTTGCCTTGTCCGACATGGGAAATCAATTTTCGATTTGTTAAAAACTGATGTTTAAATGTTACTTTTTGCAAAAATGGTTAATCATTTCTAGGTAAGGATTGAATGAAGTAAGCTATCGTGGCCATTTTTCTGAAATTTAACGATCTTTATTGTCGCGGTGCAAACAGTGACATTTTCCTGACCGTTTTTTTTCTAGAGACCGTCAATCGCACTTGGTTAAAATATTATTGTGTACTTCCTCAATTGTTTTAAAGAAGGCTAGGAGAAAAATTGTACTCTTCAGTTAGATACTTAATCCTGCATTCCTTTAGTCTATCCAGCTGATATCGGGTCCAATGTGAGCTGGGAAAATTTTGTGTTTGGATTGGACTGAGCAGCTGTATTAGGGGTTTTCGGGGTTCGGGGTCGGGTTCGGGTTTCCGTAATTACGTGATAAAGCGTCTTTCGAAATCGCACCAATTCAAAAATATTTTGCTCGTGATCTGAACTGGCGTAATGCACTGCACTAATGATAAATAATCGTGATTCGTTAATCATTCTAATGTAAATCATTCTATCATGATATCAATATCATTCTATGAATTTTCGGCCTTGAATTATAATATCTAAAGTATAAACAGCTCATCTTAGTTCTGCATTATGTCTTTTGTGCTTAATTACGTTTTATTTTTACTTTACTAGCTAAGTAATCCCACATCCATGCTAACAGAGAACTTGTAGAACTTTAATAAACAGAAAAAAAAGATATTACATAGTATCTATTCTCTATATAGCAAGTTCGTTTATCGTCTTTCAATTGAGTTAACTATCGAAAAGTAGAAAAAGGAAAAGGTGGTATACTCGTATTTTAAGACAAGTATACTCTCGTCAGCCATCAGTCCAAGTCCAGGAGATAGGCGGGTAAAGTTCGGGTCCGAGTCGGGTTCCGGGTTCGGGGTAAAGTGCTCGGGTCGGGTTCCGGGAAAAATTGGAACCCCGAACACCCCTAAGCTGTATACACAGCCCTCGGATGCGGTCGAAAGATCAGTTGTCTTCCGAAAGAAGCGACTCACCCGCTCTCTGTCATACGTGACTGACAGGGGGCCCACGGCAACATCAGCCATGCCATTCATCAGCTCGTACATGAGGCCGTTCCACTGCTCAACCCCCTCAGTGCTGTTGACAATAACACCAAAATTGCCGTCAAAAACGTGATGAAAGTTGAATTTTAGTCCGTTGAGTTCGCAGATTTTGGTAAACAATTCGATTGACAGTCCGTACCAGCGCTGGTTGCCAAACACCGGATTGCCATTCTCGTCTCGAGTTCTATACATTACGAATGGAGGATAGATTACGGTTGCTACGGACAAATTCTGCCCGGCAACAAAGCTTTGCTGAACTATTCGATGCTGAGCGCTGGCGTTTTTAAGTTGACGAAAGCCGCGGTCGAAAGTCCAGCTGGCGAACTAAGAAATTGAGTGGAATTGGAAACTTATAGATTTTAACCATGCACTCGGGGACTGCTGCGAGAAAATGTTTGAGAAAATTTTGAGGCTGGTAGAGTGGATGGTAGAGTGGATGGTAGAATGGCTGGTAGAGTGGCTGGTGGAGTGGCTGGTAGAGTGGTTGGTAGAGTGGCTGGTAGAGTGGTTGGTAGAGTGGCTGGTAGAGTGGCTGGTAGAGTGGCTAGTAGACTGGCTGGTGGAGTGGCTAGTAGAGTGGCTGGTAGAATATATTGAAATATGAACTCACAGGAAAAATGGAATCCGTATACAGATGCGACATGGTGAATGAAAAGTTAATTGCTGGATTTTGATCCACTCGATTTATAATTCCGATGTACTTTGCAGCTGACTGCTAAAAACTCAGGGGGAGTGGAGCAGCCATTGCTTAGAATTTGAAGGGCACACACAATAATTAGTTTCAATTACCGTAATTGCAGTTATTTTCGGCAAAGATCGAACGAATAGTTAATCAGACACTCGTAAAATTGCTTTCTCAGCTCACCAAAACGGCATCCTTAATTGTAGAAGAAGCTTTTTTCTTGACTGAACAGTCGAAACCAACTTGGGCTCCGTGAACTGTTGCCTTCTGACTGATCCAAATCGAGTAGGAGTCATTTATCAGTTGGTTGCCAAGGAGCCAGAGCTGCTGCGATTCCTGCAATTAGTACTAAACTAACTGACAGACGAAGATAAAGCACGACTGACAAAATTAGACGTAAAATATTAAATAAGGATACGCTAACGGTGAAAATTAGGCCATTCCTTTCTCTTGCTCACCGACAAGTCAGCAGCGGATTCAGACATCAATAATTGGGGATTCAAGGCCAAGTTTGATGCATTGATGCCGGATAGCAGTTGGTGCGACAAGCTGCTCTGGTACAGGCTTTTGTTAAGCTTGATGAAACAGTTCATAAACTTATATGATTACCAAATTTCGCAGATTTAAACAGCTAAAAGTAAGATGCATCGTTAACAAAAATCGTACTTACACCACCCACTAGCAAGTAGTTGTACTGCACACCTGTTAGGTTGGCTATACCCGTCTGCAAAGTAGTTTGTTCGAAGGTTCTTTTCATTTGCATGATTTGCCGGGTATGGTTTTCTTTGAACCACCATAAAAGTGTAATAAAGTTATCTACATGTGCAGTATTACCCCACTCCAGTCAATGTACGTAAAACGGGTATGTACATCTAAAAATAGCATCGTATAGCCCCCGATCCACACACTATGTTACTTTCCATTAGTTTCTCTACCCACCTCACTCACTTTTAGAAATTTCTTTAGGCAGACGCTTTTAATATGAGTACGTACGTAAAGTAACTCGCGAAGTACGTAAGTACTTCGTAAGTACGCAAGTACTTCGTAAGTACGTAAGTACTTCGTAAGTACGTAAGTACTTCGTAAGTGCGTAAGTACTTCGTAAGTACGTAAGTACTTCTAAAGTACGTAAAGTGACTCGCGAAAACAACAAGCTGCGCTGTTATATAATCGCAAGCGAGGTGCGCACAGTCATAGACAAACCCCGCGGCTAAGCAGTCACACTGGTGGGCGTCCACCCCCTCAGCCGGCCGGCCGGTTAGGTGCACAGGCAACTGGCGCACTCACTGCGTAGGTACGATAGACAATCTAACGCTCCTTAAACTTTAATTACTCACCAGGCTGAAAAGAAAGTTCAAGCTGGCTTCCGATACATCAATGATTAAATTAATAATATTGGCCTCCTTGATTTGGCGAAGCGAATTCAAACTATTAGAAGCAAATCGCTGATTAATTTGACGAAATGTCAGCGGAACGACAGTCCGGCTAACCAGACGATTGTACTTTTGCAGAGCTGAAAGTTTGACGTCGTTATTTTATTAAAATATGGGATGAAATCCAGACGGAAAACAAAGGTCGTAAGTTTTAAATAGCAAGATGAGAGCGTAATTGAAGGCTAGAGGTCATTCGAAAAAGGGGATAAAAGAATACACTGTGATTTGAATGTCATAATCAGTTACAGTGTCTGCTCCTTAAAGTTCGTTTGCTCTGTCTTAAATGGCGATTGTCCTGCGATCCTAATCCTCAACGAGCTTAACGAAATACTTTGAAATCTGTCTAATCAAAATAATTAGAAATCTACAAAATGCTGAACAAAGAGGATTGTCTGGGAAATTATCAAAGACCATAATTTTTCGTAAAAATTATTAGATTTTTCTCTATGAGGAGTTGTAGCCAAATGGCTAGGACATCTTCTGCATTAAGACCGGAAGGTCGTGGGTTCGATCCCCTGCTATAGGAGACAATTTCTGCCCTTGTGCAAGGCACTCAATCCCGCATTGCTTCAGTCCACCCAGCTGAGATAGGGTACAGCAGTTTGAGCTGGAAAATTTAGAGCGGGTATTGCGGCCCCACCAGCCCGTCAGGGCAGAGCAGCTGTACAAATTCCTCTCGGATGCGTCACGCAACTAGCTGCCGCTGTGCCGTGGGGTGTATGTACATCTGGTCGAAAGGTCGGTTGTCTAATTTTATTATGCAGTAATTCTTTGGTTCCTTCTCTAGATTAAGAGCCCAGCGTAGATATTAGTCACCAATTTGCATTAATTTACGCTATGATTTTAAATTTCCTTCCCCTTTTTTCCTAACCCAGGGCAGAGTTATTTTTAGAATGGATACTGGTGTACAAGAAGCCTTAACTAGGCAGATTTGCCTGCTCTGCGTACATTCTAATCAATATGTACGTTTTTCAATATGTACATTTGTTAACAGAATAAGTTTTAACCTCCAGTGTCCTCGTAGATCACAGCCAGTCGACTCCATTTTAGCCAGTCCACAGTCTGCACTAGTAATTCGCTCATCAGCTCAACAGTGGGATAGAGCCTCACTGTCTCAGCCAGCCACTCGGCGGGTAAAGATCCCCAACTATTGGAGCCTGTGATTAGACACACTATGCCAGCTCGGGTGCAGATCCAGTGCGCTGATGGTCGGAATTCTGACACGGATAGAGCTAACAGATCGATGTCAGCTGGCAGGCTTCTCAGGTGAGAAAAAACTGGTTGGTGGACGGTTATTAGAAGAAGAGGATTATGCCGTGTTGGTTGTAAATTATTAAAACCCATTAACTGAAAAAATAAGTAAACTACGCAATTCGAGCATAAATTTTGAGTGCTTACTTTGATTCGCCGCCTCATTATCATTGTCCGACAGTTGCATTGAACCATCTGACATGCTGGATGCTTTCAATTTAGTATGGTTACCCGAATGCCCTGTAAATAAAATTATTTATGATTACAAAACATTTAAAGAGGTTGAGACATGAGGACCCCACTGATCAGGAAAATGATAGTCTAATATAACGAATAAAAATATTTCAATACTCATAGATCAGAGCAGTGACAGTCTGATAGATCGGAGGAGTGACAATCTGATAGATCAGAGGAGTGACAGTCTGATAGATCGGAGGAGTGACAGTCAGACAGATCAGAGGAGTGACAGTCTGATAGGTCAGAGAAGTGACAGTCTGTTAGATCAGAGGAGTGACAGTCTGATAGGTCAGAGAAGTGACAGTCTGACAGATCAGAGGAGTGACAGTCTGATAGGTCAGAGAAGTGACAGTCTGACAGGTCAGAGGAGTGACAGTCTGATAGATCAGAAGAATGACAGTCCGATAGATCGGAGGAGTGACAGTCCGATAGATCGGAGGAGTGACAGTCTGATATGTCAGAGGAGTGACAGTCTGACAGATCAATATAATGACGCATGTAAAAGTTTAATAAAAGTACTTACAAGCGTGATACGTGATACGAACTGTTGCTACGACAACATGATTCAAAATTAGCAGTAATAAACTCAAAGCTAAGCTACGATTACAAATCTGCAAGGAAAACATTGTATTCTTTGATATTTTTGCTCAAAACTGGAATTCAGTTTTTACAAAGAGAGTCATGACATGGAAAGTTAGCTAACATCTCTGCTTATAATGTAGCAGCTAGTGCATGAAGCCGTCCAACTTATAGAAGCTCACCCTGACAACCATAGGTGTTAGCAGGAATGCACCAGCCAATGCAACTGTCTGGACACTTAATGGAGTCCTTGATCGACAGATTCACCTACTTGGATGCTTTACTAACTGCATTGTTTAATCAATATTGGACTGGGCAGAACTGGCCCCTGTACTCGTAATTGTGTTTGCCCGAGGGTTAGAGAGCGCATGACTGCAGCCCTACTGGTGATGCCGCATCCAATTGGAGTGGGCATTGAGTGGCAGCTGCATCACCTAAATTGGGCAATGCAATTTTTAGTTGCCGTCTGGGAGAACTGGAATCTGGTTGATTCTGGTGTGCGTTTGTGTAGGCGCATGCCTGTCAGTTTGACTGTCTGTCTGTCTGTCTGTCTGTCTGTCTGTCTGTGTGTCTGTCCTTCTGTCTGTGTGTCTGTCTGCCAGCTTGTCTGCCTGCCTGTCTGTCTGTCTGTCTGTCTGTGTGTCTGTCCTTCTGTCTGTGTGTCTGTCTGTCTGTCTGTCTGTCTGTCTGTCTGTCTGTCTGTCTGTCTGTCTATCTGTCTGTCTGTCTGTCTGTCTGTCTGTCTGTCTGTCTGTCTGTCTGTCTGTCTGTCTGTCTGTCTGTCTGTCTGTCTGTCTGTCTGTCTGTCTGTGTGTGTGTCTGTCCTTCTGTCTGTGTGTCTATCCTTCTGTCTGTGTGTCTGTCTGCCAGCTTGTCTGCCTGTCTGTCTGTCTGTCTGTGTTAGTGTTTGTGTCTGTATGTCTTTCTCGTTACTATCTGCCTTTCTGTCTGTCGGTATCTGTCTATCCATGACTTTATCACCAAATTCAGTCACGAAACGCACTCACAATACTATAGAGAGAGCAGAATGAGGCCTCTGCCTCAAGACTCACAAGGAATTCATGTACAATTGGCAGGCGGCTGATTAAACAGCAGAGTGAAAAATTCTTTCAAACAATCAATTCTTTTCCGCTTCTGATACAGCTGAAAAGAAGCAGATTTTCTCAACTTAGAGAGTCACATACGGGCATTTAAGACCCACAAGAAGTTAAAATTAGGATCTAGACAGATTGGAAACGTAACAAAAAATTGACAAAATGCGCGCCCCTACTGTTGCAATATTGCTGGCATCATTGGCAGTGGCGACTAATTTTCAGGTAAAAAATGTAAATTATAATTGAGACGAAAACTGAAAAATAAAATACTTAGAACGCCAATTGATGTCGCTTACAGATAGCTAAGTCGGCGCAACGAGTTAACAACAGATATCGGTGAGTATTTTCAGATCAGTTTCACATACACTACTAGCAACTCTTACTCAGGGACAACTAAATACTGTCCCTGCTCTTACTAAAGCTGTAATTTTGTCTATGGCAACCCCCCAAGGCATACAGAAAGTGTACATTCCTGGAACCGCCGCTTGTACACCCTATGTGAGTGCGTGACTGGGTGCTGGCCTGTGTGTGTGTCTATGCCTGCATACCGTATTTAGTGTGACTGACTGTTTAGGAGTCAGCGCAATGGACAGTTATACCCAGTCGCTAGTTGTGGGACGATGTCGCTTTAAGCGTCAAAATGTCTACAGTCACTTTATCTGTAACCTCAAATCTTTACAAGAATGACAAAAAATTGTAAAACAACATTCGTTTCCAGACTGCCATCAGATGTGAAGCCATTGAACTATCAATTATCTTTGAAGCCAGACTTGGCTGCAAACATTCTGTCAGGATCAATGTTGGCAACTGTTTCGGTGAGCTACTAACCTCCTGTATCAGGCATCTAACAAAAGCATTTGATATTCATAAAGCTATTTTACGCGAAAAGTTAAATTGAAAGATTAAATATAAATTATAATTTACCTGGGGTACGTCCTCCCTATATAGTTTGAATAGACCTTTTAAATCATGGATTTGAATCAATTTCCGATTTGTAGAAACGAAGACTTGCACCGGAAGTGGAGGGTGCAAGCCCCCCTATTCAATTAAATTAAATTTTAGCTGAATATTAAAGCAGAAGGAACAAATACAAAGGAAGGAACAAACAGGTAGAGAACAAGAAGGCTTTGAGTGGAGAAACACCGTACAGCATCTTGTCTATTTTCAGTGTCTGTCTGTTTTTCTGTCTGTCAAACTGTCTTTCTAAATTCTAAAAAAAACTAACAAAACAAATTTTTAGGTCTTAAAGCCAGTGACAACAATAAAGATGAACGTGAAGGATGTGCTCATTCTGGGATCGCCGCGTTTAAGTGGACGTAAGATAATTATCGAGGATTCTGTTTTTTTGTCTATTAAGACTAATAAGGATGTATGATTGACAGCTGCGACCTCAACTGGGATTAATATGTGAATCCAATCAGTTCAATACTTGGTGTGTAGTTTGGAAAAGCTATCATATAATTATGATGGGAATTGAGCGTTTATTCCTAAATTAGTTTCTAACAACCAATCATTATCTTTTTAACTTTTGGTAGCTAGTGGGATAATTATAGACACGACACCTTGTGGTCGATGAGTTTGGCTGTTATTGAAGAGTTCAGTTTATTAATTCTAAAAGATTTCTTAATTGAAAATTTTGAAGACTTTTATGTTTGGTTAACGCAATGATCAGTCAAAGTTGGGTGCATTATTGTAAGAATGGTTATTATGGGGTCTTTCTTATGACCGGAAGGTCGTTGGTTCGAGCCAAAACTCGACTTAATCCCGCATTGCTTCAGTCCCACCCAACTGAGATCGGGTACCAGTTTGAATTTAGGGTGCGGTATTGCGGCCTCTACAGCCCCGACAGGATTGAACAGCTAGCTGCCGCTATGCCGTGGGCTGTACAACTGGTCGAACTGTGGTATTTCTAATTTTTTTTATAACTAAAATTCCTACATTTCATCTTCCTTTGCATCTATGGTTCGATAATCCTTGATTGCATCTATAATTTTTTAATTTATATTTTAATCATTTTACATTTAGGTCCATCTTCCAACGTCACGTACGACCGACAGGCTCAGATGGTCACTCTGACATTCGACGAACTAATCCACCCGGGAATCAAGGAGCTGTACGTGTCCTTCAGAGCTCGAATCAACTCTAAATTATCTGGTGTGTTTCGATTAGCCTCGCCAACTGGAAGATCCACGCAATCAGAGGACACCATCGTTGCCACGCACTTTGAGCCTACGGACGCACGGAATGCGTTTCCGTGCTGGGACGAACCGGCAATGAAGGCCACGTTTGATTTGACCTTGATAGTTCCCGCGGGCAGAGTCGTGCTGTCGAATGGGCACGTCGAGTCACGAAAACTGTTGAAAAGCTCGTTGACAAAAAATACGACCAACACCTACGAAGAGGTAAAGTTCGCCCGAACGCCCCTGATGTCTACCTACCTGTTGGCGTTTGTCATCGGGCGGTTCGATCGGCCGTTGACAACGGTAGATGAAAACGGCGTGATCGTCAGCGTCTACACACCAATTGGTCGTCGTTCTGAGGGCTCATTTTCAATCGGAATCGCAAACAGAACTTTGCCCCACTTTGCAAAACTATTTGGCTTTGGTTATCCACTGGCTAAGCTGGACCTCGTGTCGTTGCCAGATTTCCCAAGCGCGGCCATGGAAAATTGGGGCTTGGTACTGTTCCACGAGACCAGCCTTCTTGTGTCGAGGGACACTCCGGAAGATGCTCGATCGTTCACCGCGGTCGCTGTAGTCCACGAACTGGCCCACCAATGGTTTGGAAACCTGGTCTCGCCTGCCTGGTGGTCGGACCTCTGGCTAAACGAAGGCTTTGCCACCTGGTTGTCGTTCTACGCATTGGACGACATCTTGCCTGGCTTTGAATCACGTCGGTCTTTTGTGCGGACGGAAAAACTAGGCGCAATGCGCGATGATGCGCTGGAAGCGTCGCATCCTATCGAGGCCGATGTTCAACGACCGGAAGACACGGCGGAGCTGTTCGACTCGATCAGCTACGGCAAAGGAGCCGCCCTGCTGGGCATGCTGCACGATTGGCTAGGCCATGAGAGTTTCTTTGCTGGATTGCGCAGTTACATCCGACGGCACAAGTATGCGAATGCCGATACCAATGATCTGTGGAATGCACTTGAGGAAACCGTCATAGCAGATAGTAGCCATGGACAGCCATCGATCGCTGATGTCATGCGAGACTGGAAATCTCGCAAAGGCTTTCCTGTGATTTATGTCTCGATGGATCGAGGCGACACCGAGGAATATCCTGATGGCTGCGTTCTACGCCTGAGACAGAGCCGGTACCGCCTACCAGGAGCAGACAGATTTCAAGAACGTTGGCTATGGCGCATCCCAATTTCAGTGGTCACTCAAGATGGCGACATCATCAAACGGGTCATGACCAGCTCCAGCATGACTCTGCAACTACCTGACTGCGGCTGGGTCCTGCTAAATCCCAATGCCGCCGGATATTATCGAACTTCGTATCCGCTTCGTCTGATAACCCACCTGCTAAGCGAAGCAGCCGATGGCGGCATTGGATCAGTCGGGCGAATGACGCTGCTTGACGACTTGTTTGCCATGCACGCCGCCGACCGAGTCTGGACGGAACGTCCCTTGTACGCTGTGCACAAACTGCGTCAGGATGCCAGCGAAGAGGTGTGGATGAGCATGCTGGATCATCTATACGAGCTTGGCGCTGCAGTGTCGCCGAGTGACAGAATCGCCAATCACAACTGGCACCGATATGTTCACGGATTGTGCTCGGATCGGCAGCGAGCTAGTAACAGCGCTCGGTTGCAGAAAGAGCTGGCTAATTGTCTGGACTATGCCGGCGAAAATTCAATGTCCAGTTGGGCTGTGAAAATTTTTTCCCAGTGGCTGAATGGAACTCGTCCAGATAATGTTTCGCCAGAGATGTGGGAAACCGCATGCAGGAATGCAGCTTTCGGAGGTGTCGAACCCAGCAACTTTTGGAAGCTCTTAGCGACGCTGAATCAAACGAACACGATCGCTCGACGCCAGTCTATCATCGGCTGTCTGGGTGCCTTCGACAGTAGCTATCGCCCCGAAATCCGTAACAGACTGTTGAGCCTAGCTCTGGGCTCGGAGCTGCAAGCTTCGGAAGTTCTATTGCTAATTGACGGCTTCAATTCTGAATCGATTTGGCGTCTTCTAACGGAGCACTGGGACTCGATTTCACAGCGATTTGAGGGTCCCTACATGCTGAAGCAGCTGATCAACGGACTAACATTCCGTACTGTGGCAGATGCGAAACGCATCAGCCAATTTTTTAGCAACCATTCGGCAGTGGGGGTCCGTGACGCGGTCAGACGTCAGGTGGAGCGGATTATTCTGACCGCTGAGCGAATCGACAAGGACCGGGTTGAGCTGCGCTTTCTAGCTAATAGGGTGTTGGGTTCGGGCAAAGCGTGGCGAAGACTTGGCTATGATTGAGCTTCTGGTGGACGGTTGGTTTTTCTGTTAGACTTGCTTCCAACTACGAGGATATATCTAAAATATATAAACACATGAGACAAACATCTGCTTCTCCAATTAAATAACTTTCTTCCCTTAAACAAGCAGCCAATCGATCATTTTGCAATCTCTAAGGCTTGTTTTTTTCAAAGCATCCGTAGTGCGAAATCGGAGTATTTTTATGCAATAATTGCAAACTCGAAGTTTTTAAGGAAAATAGGTTTGCGATTACAAACGTTATTGTCCGTTGTGATACTAATTCGCTAAACTGAAGCTCGTGTTGTCTAATTTGCAAACCTTTTAGTAACTTGCACAGGACACGCATGCTCGCTTAAAATAAACCGTACTTATTGAGCAGTCAGTAAAAATAGCCACCGTCACAGAAGTAGTGCTCACTTTCGGCGTTCCTTTTTACACTGTTCTTTAGTTTGTTTTCAAATTTCTCTGCCCTCCCTCAAAGGCAGCAGCTCCTCCGGTCTACATTTTCTTTCTTTCTTGTTGCTGTGCAAAGAACAGACGTATTTCTTTACAAATACGGCCAATTTCGTACATTCTTTTCTCGTCTCTCCGTTCTTCTGGTCTCTGATATCGAACTGTAGGTGCTTGTGATGACTGCTGGTGCGTGCGTCAGTGTGTGCTTAAAAGGAACAGTTTCAGTCGAGAGAAAAAAGCTAAAAAAACAATTTTTTGACTACTGCGCAATTTCTCTACCTGCGTGATAGTAGTTTAACACAGGCTCTTTTAAAATATTAAATAGATATGCTAAAGGCACGCCCTAATTGCAATTAAGACTCGCTGGATTCGGAGAGCATTGAGTTGATAGACCGAGCTGCTATGCAGAAGTACTCGGTCAGTGGCGGCGCCGCCAGTTCCAGCGGTTCCACCTCGACGCCTGTTTTCCCCTATCGGCAACCAGCGTTTGGATTCGACATTCCGCCTCATGTAGTCAGACCGCCTCGCAACAGCTCCACCGAGGATCTGAACAATAGGGACAGGACGTTGAGTTCTTTGCCGTCTACCCCCCAGACTCGGGTACGCAACGAATCAGAATATCGCGTGTGGCTTGAGCAGACTTTTCGGCATTATTTTGAGGCGCACGAAGATGCGGGCGGAATACCAGCTCAGCAGCTGATGGACATACTGTGCACAGACCAAAATGCCGACCAACTGCGCCAGGGCAAGCTGAACCGACTAATCAAGGATATGGATGTTAATATTGACGGCAGAATATCGTGGCAGGAGTTTTTCTCCAAGGTTTGTTGAGTGGGCTTTTAGATTTTTGCTTACGTGGTGAAATGATGAAAATAAATACTGGAATATTAGTACTATATTACATAGTAGCGATAGGTCGCCGGTTCCATTACCATCGTAAGGCAACAAGGATAAGTGCTGTGACCGTTTGAGTGCATCCTATTTATAGTATACGCTCGAATCAGGCTACATCGTCGTCAAAGTACCTGGGTGCACTTCTTTCTGCTTGGATAACCTGCATACATGAAAAGTGTCGTCTCTCCAGAAAAAAACAGGAAAAGTTAGGGCATGTCACCAGGTACGGAGCTGATGACTACTTTCGTTTTCCAGTTTAATTAAAAGTAGACGTAAAATAAAAGCAAGTCCATTTCCGTGCCACTCCATTTAATGTTTTTTTGCTCCTCTATTCTTCTCTTTATTATTAATTCATCCGAAAAAAATCATTCCTTTGAATACGCGTGCTAACAATAAAGGTAACTTTTAGTTTGCTTTATAATAAATAGAATGTCTATTATAATCACATTCGAAAGAATTTCGCATATGTCCAATAAAAATTTCACACCATATCGAATCAGACCTATCTCTTAGATACACAACCAGATAGGGCATCGGTTCCCAGGGGGATAATCTGTAGGGACAGCAGTTCTCTAGGTAATGATCTGCAGTGACAGTGGCTCTCAAAGTAATAAATCTCTAGGTCTAGGGGACAGTGGTCATCAAGGTAATTATCTCAAGGGGACAGCGGTCCTCGAGGGAATAATCTGTTGGGACAGCGATTCTCAAGGGAATTATCTTTAGGGGACAGCGATTCTCAAGGGAATTATCTTTAGGGGAGAGCGGTTTTCAAGGGGAATAACCTGTAGCGTTAACAGATTCCCATGAGCGTTTTGGCGCCCTCTGGGCACCCACCAAACTTCGCAGAGCCTGTACTAATAACTACCATAAAGCGGAAGCTTTTATTAGAAACAATATCCTGGACACCATGCAGGTGACGATAACCAGGCAGGAGGACTTGTCTTGTGGACAGCGCTTTCTAATCGAAGTGATTCGAGCCGCAGTTCCCGCTGTGGAGCGTCACAAACGAAAACTTTTAGAGGCAGCGGTTGCCACGGATCAAATTGATGGTGGAGAGTTTGAGAAGGACTACAATTCTTATCTGGAGGCCTACAACTGCAAACCGCCGTGCATTATCATTCCAGCTTTCTGTCTGGCTCAGGTGGGTTCTAAAGAACTGACAATCTACCGAACAAAACGGCTTCTCAGGCGTAGGGGTGACACATTCCATTGATGGTTAACATTGGGAGCTTCTTTGTTGACGCCTCTCTAGTGGCGTGTCCTTTTACCAAGCCTCACAAGGATGTCACGTGTCAACTTACCAACCCGCCCGCAGATAATCTGCTTCATAGTGTACGCGGTCGAGCTCAACAACGGGCCGGATGCCAGCAACCGGGTCACCTGGACAACCGGCGTGCCCCATTATTCGCCACTGGTTTTTAATCCGCAAAAGAAGCGTGAAGCTTGGCGATTTATTAGCTACATGCTGCTTCACTGCGGCTATCATCACCTGCTGTTTAATCTGATTATTCAGATCATGCTGGGTATCCCGCTAGAGTTGGTGCACAAGGCGTGGCGCGTGGGGCCAACGTACCTTGCTGGAGTTCTAGGTGAGTTTAAACCGTTATTTAACGGTTGAGATTCGGATTCGTCAAAAGTGATTCGTCAAAAGTGATTCGGATTCGTCAAAAGTGATTTCAAATCCGTCAGCGTATGCAAAACTATATATCGCTCAAGGGGAAGAGAAAAGTGTCTATAGTAATTTTTCCGGGAAAGTGACTTCGAATTCGTCTAAGTAAGTGAAATTCGCCAGTGCACATACAGCGTGATCAGAAAAAATGTTTACTTTGTCCATGGTTAGAAAAGTATGTGTCTATGGTAAATTTAAGCAAGAAAGTGAGTGAATTTCATCTGTGAATCGCTCTAGACTTGTGCGATGTTTTGAACAAGGACGAGACTCCGGACAACACCAGAGCACACGGAGTTGTGAATTTAGGGCGTCCTGACCAGAGACTTCAGTTCTTGCTGAAGCCCGAGAAAGACGAGATGGTTCCACCATACTCGCCTATCTTGAACGCCACTGAAATGGCAATTTCTTGCATAAAGGCGGCCCTGAAGCAGCGCATGACTGACCCTCAAAGTTGTCTTTGAAGTTCAGGATCGTCAGGTGGCTGTGGCAGCAGGTGAGACCCTGCAGAACCGGCGTCTTCGCATTTTGAGTCGAGAAGTGGAAGCTGCAATGGTTGCAATCACGGAGGAGAAATGCCGACAATAGCATGAATTCACACTTCGTTACGGATCGCGCTGTCTGGCCCACGCAGACACTTTGGATTGACTAAATTTGACAGTACACACAGGTTGCACTGACGAATTTCACTTACTTAGACGAATTCGTAGTCACTTTCTCTGAAAATCACTATAGACACTCATTCTCTTCCCGTTGAGCGCTATATAGTTTTGCATACGCTGACGACTTTGAACTCACTTTTGACGAATCCGAAGTTGAAAAGGTATAGATAAACGAAGGGAAAAGCGAATGTCTAACATTATATTTAAATGCCTTGAACTAGGTGGCTCGGTGTGCTCAGCGGTATTCGACCACAACACCCAGCTGGTGGGAGCCAGCGGCGGCTGCTACGCACTGATGGGTGCCCACATCGCCCTGGTTGTCATGAACTGGAAGGAGACGCAGTACGATTGGCTAAAATGCCGACGACCAACAATCGATGGCGGCGGAGTTTCCGGCTTAGTCAACTTCCTCCTTAGCGGCGTGATGCGCCTGGTGTTTCTACTGGCGCTGCTTGGCGTTGATTTCGGCGTGGCGCTTTACCAGAGATACGGCCTGAACGAGGACATCCGGGTCAGCTTCCTGGCCCATATTGGCGGCCTTGTATTTGGCTTCTTAGTTGGAATTCCAGTGCTAAGAAATTTAGACAAATTGCCTTGGGAGGCGTTCATGTTCTGGATTTGTTTAGTTATTGGCGTTTGCCTTATGCTTGCTGCAGTGTTGTATTTGATCATCACAGACCTACTCGGGACCTATTGATTGTATGCTTGATTGACTGACTGGCAAACTTTTTAGAATTACAATCTTGCCACGTTGGAGCCTCAGACATATGAGTTTTTCTTTCAATGCGTGTCATGTATCTCCACAGACGTAAAAACACTGGATGTCATGTGTGGCCATAGACCTACAAAACATAGGGTGTCATGTGTGGCCATAGACCTACAAAACACCGGGTGTCATGTGTGGCCATAGACCTACAAAACACTGGGTGTCATGTGTGGCCATAGACCTACAAAACATAGGGTGTCATGTGTGGCCATAGACCTACAAAACACTGGGTGTCATGTGTGGCCATAGACCTACAAAACACTGGGTGTCATGTGTGGCCATAGACCTACAAAACATAGGGTGTCATGTGTGGCCATAGACCTACAAAACACTGGGTGTCATGTGTGGCCATAGACCTACAAAACACTGGGTGTCATGTGTGGCCATAGACCTACAAAACACTGGGTGTCATGTGTGGCCATAGACCTACAAAACACTGGGTGTCATGTGTGGCCATAGACCTACAAAACACTGGGTGTCATGTGTGGCCATAGACCTACAAAACACTGGGTGTCATGTGTGGCCATAGACCTACAAAACACTGGGTGTCATGTGTGGCCATAGACCTACAAAACATAGGGTGTCATGTGTGGCCATAGACCTACAAAACACTGGGTGTCATGCGTGGCCACAGGCCTACAAAACACTGGGTGTCATGTGTGGCCATAGACCTGCAATACACGAGTTGTCATGTGTGGCCGTAATTTTTTAAATTTATAATTGATTATCGGATGTACTGAAATTAAATTAAATTAAAGACTATCTAATTCCCTGCTTTACTAGTCGCAAGCGTAAATGAGCGTACATGTACCATGAAATTAAAGCGCAAATTTACATAAATTATGCAAAATTTGAGTGGATTCTGATATTTTTATTTATAAGTGAACACGTATTAAATTTTTTGTCTGCTAATTTTCTTTCTGATTCAAAATGTGTACAGCTTCAAGTATCGTGCCCGGTATGATTTTGACTTGCTAAATAAGCAAACATTTTTAAAGAATGTCAAAAATTTATAATACAAAACATTTTTTCAACTTGCTGCACTAAAACACGTTTTAAATTTAAGAATTTTGTTTAAATTTTCTGAGTGAAAATTTATGATGCTCCAGATAATCTACCGGCAAAAATGTATTCAGTTTGAATTTTCAATAAATTACTTTCATAATTGAAAAAGCATTTTAGCAAAGCATGCTGCGATTTTTATGTAGAGTTCTATATTACGAGTATTATTAGAGCTTGGCGCTTGTGCTTAGTAAGCTTTGTACCCTGCGTTAATGCAGGATTTATCTAAGATAAAATACGGGAATGTGTTTGTTTAAAACTGTGATTGTGATCGTTTTCAAGGATTTCAAATGTTATTTTAAATCCCATTGAAGGACAGGAGGAAAGAAGCATTTTAAAGGACATATGCGTAAAATCTGGCACAAAGCACATTCCTAATTCTAAATAAATATAAATATCCCAACTTTTAAGGTTTTCTTGTAATCAATGTAGTGTGAAAAGGGGTCTACGAATTTTGCCAGTCGAGCTTGCCGTTCCATCAATAGGGGTTGCCACTCTATCTACACGGGTTGCCACTCTATCCACAGGGGTTGCCACTCTATCTACAGGGGTTGCTACTCTATCCACACGGCTTGCCACTCTATCCACACGGGTTGCCACCCTATCCACACGGCTTGCCACTCTATCCACACGGGTTGCCACTCTATCCACACGGGTTGCCACTCTATCCACAGGGGTTGCCACTCTATCCACACGGGTTGCCACTCTATCCACAGGGGTTGCCACTCTATCCACAGGGGTTGCCACTCTATCCACAGGGGTTGCCACGCACTCGATCAGCAAGCATAAAAGTATATACTATGCATGCAAGTTCCTTATAAGTTGTACCTGTAGATGTACATCAGGCAAACATATCGCCGGCAAAATTGTCGTTCGGCAAAATACCCGCAGGCAAACATCGTGCGCCCAAAAAAAGAATATCTAATTCCAGGTTTATAAATTACAATCTTCTAAATTAGCTAGTAAAAGCTACATAATTTTTTTTCAGTGAAGTTCGTGAGCGCAGTCAGCAATAAATCATACCCCATTATCCTGGCTAATCTCGGGGACGCACATCGGGTATTGAAGCAGAGCAGACATAATGATATGCGCTGAAGAGTGAAATTAATCCGGACAAGATCCTCAGTAAAGCGCGTCCTTTGTTTGGAGAATTTTCCTTTAAGATTCTGACTGATAAGACGAGACATGTGCTTATCGCTTTGCAGAAAACACGCCCTCTGAAGAGGTTTAAGAGCGGCTCAAAGATGGATTTATTGAAGATAAAGGTCGATGTCTTGTTGTATGAAAAAATCATACTTTTCTGTCTGGTTTTCTGTCCATGATGCTGTAAAAATTATGAAAAAAAATTTTCTGAGAAGTTCTCAAACCATCCATGGTATTTTGGCGCTTATCATCCCCTTTAATCTCTTTAACTGCAAGTTTCTGGATGAATGGAAATAAATTGGATTTTTTGTATTATAGGCTACTCGAACATATTTGTAAAGCACTTTGTAGCATTACAGACTCAATACATTTCAATAAGTATTTCTTGTACAATATAACTATAATAACGGCTCACTGGACGGATTAGCTACTGAACTGGTCAGCATCAGCACCACTGAGTGCGATGCAAAATGAAATAGATTAGTTGAACTACTGGTTACATAATAAATAGATTTTATCTACTACTGGGTCGAAATGGCATTAAATCATGACAGCGATAAAATTTGCTGGGTTAAAATGCGTACTTTGTAAGCTGTACATAGGCGAGAGACGACACGAGCTACTTGAAATTACGTGTCAATTATTCAAAGCAATTTCCTATGATTTTTGTTGAAAAAAAGTGCCTAACCCATTAATTTACGACTCTATTGCTTCGCGTGGTTTCATGTTGTTTGTTTTATAAAGCTAACCACACTGTTTAAGAGCTGTACTATGGCCTCTGAAATTTGAATGTACATTTAGAGTGTACATGTGTGGCCTTCAAGGAGAGAGAAGGTAATAGAAGCGTTTGGTACATTGAAAATAGATTAGGGTGGCGGAGTGGAGAGAGTGTGTTCTGTGCACACATTTCGGTTCTTAATATAGAGTATAAAACTACTGTAGACTGAAATCTAGTTCAGAATCAGCAGACTATTTATTAGGCTCAGGAAATTATTTGAAAAATTCTCAATTCGATTCAAATCGACCTTCATTTGTATGGGCACTAATTTAAACTGCAATCTAACAGCACCTAACGAGCTTTGGTGCAATGGCACTGAATATCACGAGGCGAATCACATTTTGACGCCTGAGGACACCTGGTTCTGGATCTTCTTAGCAATTTACACGGGCCTAGTGATTGGCGCTGGTGAGTAAAAAAATTTGGCATTCTTTCGGTTTAGGAGACCACTGGATACTCCTAGTTTCGGTTTAGGTTTAGGGGACCTCCAATTTTCGAAGGGACCAATTTTCCTAGCTTCGGTTAAAGGGACCAACCGTTTAACCACAAGTTCACATTTCAGCGTGCCATGGCAGCGCTATAGAACACAAAACACAAAGGCCTATGGAGCCTCCGCTTCTTCTTATGTACTCCCTATGAGTTTGACTACAACATCCGTCCCCTATAATATTGTTTCGGTTTAGGGGACCAGCAATAGAAAAGTTGCACTGAAAGTACCCTAAACCGAAGTGTAGAGACACTTTTGTAGCTTCAAAACTTGCGCCAATCACGGTGCAGATAGGTTGCTTTGTGTCCCACACCCTTTAATATACTTCCAATACTATTCAGCTAGTTTCGAATTAAGGGACCCGTAGTGTGTTTTTTCCCATTACAGGTCCCTTAAATCGAAAAAAATCACCGAAATTTTGAGTAATTACCGCTATAGTAACAGCATCTCTCAAGAGAGGATTATACATGAGATTAGGAAACTTTGCTGACATTCAGGTGTTAAAATAATTTATTTTAGAAAGTTAAAGTTCTGATTGAAACCGAGTTTCACGTTTGTAAAGAGTGCTTTGCTAGGGCTTGCAATTAGCTTTTTTTGTCAAAAATAACTTACTGCATTGGCCTTATCTTTTGAAGGCTAAAGGTTAAGGTATTGAGCAGTACTTTTGAAAGTGAAAGAGTTACTCCGCATACGTGAAAGTTCATCTTGCCTGGTCCACGCATGTAATTACCAAGAAGCCTCATAATCACTTGTAGCAGGGTAGCATTTTTTTGACGTTATTATCGGTAGCCTATGCCTCGTACTTTAACTTTCAAGTACATCAGAAAAAAACTGGATAATGTCACTTATGATGAATGCTTTTTAAAGATTCTTTTCTTTAGCTTGTACACGTAGCCCTGTTTAATAATCCCATGATTTAAATCCCGACTTCCCAAATTGATAAAGCCAGAAGATTATTAATCATCAAAGCCCAACAGATTGTGATCCCATCGTACCGAATTCTTCATCTCCTTATCAGGTCTAATGAGCGGTCTCACCATAGGCCTGCTGAGCTTGGACCCGCTCAGCCTCAAGGTGCTCGCCGATTCTGGAGACGGCAACGTCAAAAAGTACGCTCAACGGTTGCTGCCCGTGATAAAGCGGCATCACTGGCTGCTGGTTACTCTGCTACTGGGCAATGCCGCTTGTGTTGAGGCTATGCCGATTTTTTTGGACAGGGTTTCAGATCCGGTCATTGCTATTGTGGTTTCAGTCACCGCTGTGCTGTTCTTTGGCGAGTGAGTTGAAATCTCAATCGATGTACTTATACCACCTTAAATTCAAGGGGAGTTAAAAAGGTTCAACATAATAATTGGAAATTGGGGTAGATGCTTGCTACAAAACCATTCCAGCCGCGAATGGTGGCAAAGAAGATCTGCATTTGTAGTGGAAAGACACAAGAGTAGATTTAAGTTCAACTATATGCAACTAGCCTTGCAACAAAATTAGATTTACTCGCTTTACCTCAACGTGATCTTGAGGCAGATGACGCAATCACAGATTGAAGGATGCGGGAAGCCTGGGATCTTGAGTGTTATTAGCTTTTTAAAGCAAGTCCATGCACTGACGTGGGCTTTCTTGGTCAACAGCCAGAGCCCTCAAATCAATTATCGGCACTCGTCAATTGCCCGTTTAAACTCTGATTGGCTAAGTCCGTGCTTGAAAATTTAAAATGCAATGGGCTGCTTCCAAGTTGCAAAAATGCCTCGCAGCATTGCAACTGTCGCCAGATCAACTGCATGGCTGTTCATCTTTAAATGAGGCGCCTCCGACCATAGAATCCAACCATACAGTCTTTGTGTTCACCGAATCGTATTGAAGGGCATCATACATGCGCAACTGTTGGAATCACCGGGCCGTTTCTAATAGTTACACACACTGGTAAGTCGCTATTGGACGAAATAGCTATCACGTGACAACAATCAACCAATAGCGACTTACATGTGTGTGTGTGTGTGTTGCCAGTGGAAACGGCCGGGTGATTCCCAATGCTGATCCGTAATGCAACAGATTGAGATGCTCAACAAAAGCTCTATTTTTACCAAGTCATCAGAAAATTTCATCTTTGATTCATATGAAGCCCGGATAATCTTTTGAGATTTTCTTGACTAGAAAATATTTTCTTGCAGAAGCGTCGTATTTTTTCTTGAAAAAAACAAAACTTGATCTTGTGCTTCACCCAAGAAAAGCAACCATTTTTTTTTAACTTACGTTCAAATAGGCATTCAAAGCCATGGAAAGTATTTTCTTGACCATACACGTTTCAGAGTGATTCCCCAAGCGTTGTGCACCAAATTCGGCCTAGCCATTGGGTATTACTGCCTACCGTGAGTCTTTTTGAATATTACTACTTACAAGTAGCCATGAAGAAATATTTTTTTATGCAACATGATTATCAAAAATAAAACTTTGCCCCCTCTTATCTCAATTTTAACACGTAAAGCCTGGTCTACCTGTTCATGGCCCTACTAAGCCCCATCGCGTTTCCCCTGTCGAAACTGCTCGACCTGATGCTGGGCGCTCACCACGAGACCGTGTTCAAAAAGGAGGAACTCAAAGCTCTGGTCGGTTTTCACGGGCCGCGGGTTCGTCGCGAGGGTGACTACCTGGTCGAGAGCGGCGGCGATCAGCCCGATCGACCTCAGCCGGCTTTCACCGTCTCGTCTGGCAGCGTCCTTGAGGACGGCGTGGTGGCCGCTCAACGAAGCGTGCTCACCTTCGACGAAGTCGCCATCATCAAAGGCGCCCTAGAATTGTCCAGCGTGCCGGCTGAGGAGGCCTGCACACCCATCGACAAGGTGTTCATGCTGTCCGATTCGAGCTCGTTGAACGCTGCCGTCAGGCTGAAAATCATCGCCAATGCGCACTCCAGAGTGCCGGTGTACCACGGCGACAATCGCAACGACATCCGGGGTCACCTGCTTACTAAGATGCTTTTGATCTATGCCGACAAGCCCGAGGTGTCGTTTTCTAGGATTCTGGCCGATAAACGCTGCTTCCGTGAGATGCCGTACGTGCCCTGCCAGACTCCGCTGTACGACTTGCTCAACGTTTTTCAGCAGGGAAAAAGTGAGCTGTGGTTGCTGGGGGCTTGAAGTGCAATCCTTGAAGGTGCTAGCGCTATCTCTTGTGAGCCAGAATAAATACCACTGGGTGTCTAATGGGTGTCCTTGGGTGTCTAATGAGTGTCGCTGGGTGTCTAATGAGTGATACTTGGTGTCTAATGACGAGTCACTGGGTGTCTAATGAGTGTCACTGGGTGTCTAATGAGTGTCACTTGGTGTCTAATGAGTGTCACTGGGTGTCTAATGAGTGTCACTGGGTGTCTAATGAGTGTCACTGGGTGTCTAATGAGTGTCACTGGGTGTCTAATGAGTGTCACTTGGTGTCTAATGAGTGTCACTGGGTGTCTAATGAGTATCACTTGGTGTCTAATGAGTGTCACTTGGTGTCTAATGAGTGTCACTGGGTGTCTAATGAGTGTCACTGGGTGTCTAATGAGTGTCACTTGGTGTCTAATGAGTGTCACTGGGTGTCTAATGAGTGTCACTTGGTGTCTAATGAGTGTCACTGGGTGTCTAATGAGTGTCACTTGGTGTCTAATGAGTGTCACTTGGTGTCTAATCAGTGTCACTTGGTGTCTAATGATTGTCACTTGGTGTCTCATGAGTATCACTGTGGGTGTCTCATGAATATCACTGTGGGTTTCTCATGAATATCACTGCGGGTGTCTAATGAGTATCACTGTGGGTTTCTCATGAATATCACTGTGGGTGTTTCATGAGTATCACTGTGGGTGTCTCATGAGTATCACTGTGGGTGTCTCATGAATATCACTGTGGGTGTCTAATGAGTATCACTGTGGGTGTCTCGTGAGTATCACTGGGTGTCTAATGAGTGTCACTGTGTGTCTAATTAGTGTCACTGGGTGTCTAATGAGTGTCACTGTGTGTCTAATGAGTGTCACTGGGTGTCTAATGAGTGTCACTGTGTGTCTAATGAGTGTCACTGTGTGTCTAATTAGTGTCACTGTGTGTCTAATGAGTGTCACTGTGTGTCTAATGAGTGTCACTGGGTGTCTAATTAGTGTAACTGGGTGTCTGATGAGTATCACTTGGTGCATGTATGGGCGCAACCTTGAGAATCACCTGGCCGTTTCCACTGGCAACGCACACATGTAAGTCGCAATTGGTTGATTGTTGTCAAGTAATAGCTATTTTGTTCAATAGCGACTTACCAGTGTGTGTAACTATTAAAAACGGCCCGGTGATTTCAACAGTTGCGCATGTATGAGTCTTGGTGCTATTTTTAGTGTCGAACGAGTGTTACTGAGTGCGTATTGAGTGTCCCGGTCGCACATCCCATCCGCCTCTAACCAGGTCACATGGCCGTGGTATTCAGCACGGAGACTGGCCAGGTTCGCGGTGTCATCACCTTAGAAAACGTACTCGAACGCCTATTAATGGAACCAATACGCGACGAGGCTGACGAAATCAGGGAAGAACTCGGCCGCAGTTTGCGTACTCGCGCTGGCCAGAGGGCCGCGCTGTCACGGCAAGTGTCGGCGGCGGCCGTGGGCAGCGCCGGGGCGCTAGTACGGCGAATGGCCAGCGTGCTGAGCGTCGGCGCCCTGGCTGGCTACGTCAACCAGCCACATCACGTTGCCGCCGCGGCAAATCAGAGGCTTGCGGAGGACAGGCGGAACTTGCTAGACAATCAGGACGAAGCCGAAGATGCTCCGAGAGGCAATAGAAGTCTAACATTCGACAGTCCAGCTCGCGGCGTAGGCGACGAGGGTCAAACAGCGCCGGACGTGGCCATACAAGGCGGCGGTTCAGTGCAGGGCCACGTGCGACATGTGAGTGGATGAGCGGGGATCAGCTTGAATTTTCGATAGTTTTGAATTACTCAAACCTTACAGTTTTCTGCTGTTGATAGATTTCGTTTGAAAGTAAAATTTTGCGTTTCTATGTCACTAAAAATTGTCTTTGATTCCTATTGGCTAAGCGGGCCTCACCTCATCAACCTTCAGCATTAAAACCTATGTATTTCTACCACTGGCTGCTCCTTACCCACCTCACGCCCAGATTTTCTACCCCTGTTGACCAAATTAACTTAACTCGATTCCTATTGGCTAAGCGGGCCTGAAGTTTTGAGTATTTCTACCCCTCTGGGCGTTATCCACCTCACGCCCTGCTTTCCAACCCATTTGCCACAATCGGGTGAACTTTGTTTTGACTAAGCTTTCGTACTTGCTTTACTGCTATTTAATGTGCATTATTATTCCTTCTGACAGAGACACCGCCTCATTCATTGAATACCTGAAAGTTTGTAAAATTTTGAGTTTATTCTAATAGCTGTGTCGAATTTTGTCTTCTATAGTTACTTTTTTCACGAATTTTCTGTCAACGTATTCAATCGATGTTTTGCATGACAAACTGCCTGTATGCTGGCTAAAATCTGATGCATGTTTTCAACGAAATGAACAGCTCCAAATTTAGTATGCACTCGACTGAGTACCTCACTAATTTGCTTCTGTATGCTTATTAATCGTAAAATTGACTAGTAAAAACTTTAGAATAAATTATAATAATATTTTTCGATTGATTACCTTGAATCGAAATTTCGTTGTAGAATTTGTGATTGTATTCCATGAACTCCTAGATATTCAATTGCTCACAAGCAGGTAAGAAAATTTATACACATTCTCTCTAGTGCACTTCACTCACTGTGTACTCATGCATTCGCTCACTCCTTCACTCACTCCTTCAATCACTCATTCAATCACTCATTCACTCACTCACTCCTTCACTCACCTATTCTCTCACTCAATCGTTCACTCACTCATTCACTCACTCACTCATTCACTTACTCATTCACTCACTCATTCATTCACTCTCTCACTCATTCACTTACTCATTCACTCACTCACCTATTCTCTCACTCACTCATTCACTCACTCATTCACCCACTAATTCACTCACTCATTCACTGACTCACTCATTCACTTACTCAATAATGTACTCACACCTACACTCAATCCACTCAGTGGTTTCGCAAATATTTATAGAACTCCTACAAATTATCAGCTTTTTTGATACCTTATGAATGACAACATAGAAAATATTGTTTATTTCGCCTCAGTGTCTGCAACAAAAATCCTAAAAGCTAACATAATTCAGCCATGAAAAGCAACGAAAAGAGAATTGCGCAGTCGCATGCATTGGGCCAGTGCAGTAGGCACACTGTACAGATTAATGTACATCATCTAACCAGGCAGTGAGTAGTGAGATATAGTGGCAAAGGGAAGGAAGGAAAAGAGGTGGGTCAGGGTTTGAGACAGAAAGGACTGCGGAAAATAGGCAGACCCTGCAAGCATTGCAAGCTTCACTAATGCAGTGATAAAAGCTCAAGCGCGTAGCAAGCAGAATTCAGTGTACAGGACGAGCGTTACTCTCAAAACTCATCCAATGCTTGCGGAATAGAACGGGCCTTCATGACACTCAACTGAAATGATTTCATTGAAAGTCAAAGGTCAACAGATTGGCTGAACATGCTCTAGTTCGCGTGTACAGAAAGTGGTCGGAGACAGGAACACGCACCTATCAGGTAAGTACCAACATTTTGATACAATAACCTAAAAAACCATAGTGACGAAGTCATAACTTACAATAATAATTATTCATCATACACAATCGGCATATCCATTTTATCAATCAATAAATCAATAAAATCAATCAATCAATAAATCTATCTATCTATCTATATCTATATGTGTGGTGCAGTATTGGCTAGGGCATCTGCCTTATGACTCTAAGGTCGTGGGTTCGAGTCCCGGCCCTAGAAGACAATTTGTGCCCTTGAGCAAGTTACATGCATGTAAGTAGTTTAGTTTAGTTTAGCAAGGCACTAGTTTGAGCTGGGAAAAATTAAAGTGGGTGTTGCGGCCCCTCCAACCCGTCGGGACTGAGCAGCTGTACACAGCACTCGGATGCGCCACGCAGCTAGCTGCGGCTGTGCCGTTGCTGGCTGTATATCTGATCGAAAGGTTGGGCGCCTAAGTTTATTATTAAATTTATTAAGTGTTTATTAAGATAAAAAACGCCTTTCAAAGGAGGCATTTTCATAAATCACGACGGCCGTAGGAGATTCTAAAGCTATTTGCACTCATCGTAGCCATTTGAGCCATAGACAAAGCCAACGAGGGCACAGCCGTCTGCCCACTCCGAGTCAATGAACTATTAAATATTAATCTCATTATGTTCCCCGTTGCAGGCTCAAAATTCAACCCGAGCCGAGCCATGCGACCGAGCAATAGCAGCCTGCTCTCCATTCTGGCATTGCTGGCTATTCTGGGTCTCTGCTTTCCCCTGTTCAACGTCCTTCTATCTGGAAGCAACAACTCGCAACAAGTCAGCATCGACGAAATCAACGCGGAACGTCAGTGCAACTCCCAGCTGTCGTCGCTGCGTCTAGAATCCTGGGGCGAATGCTTCCAGGCGGCTCCCAATCTGCTAGTTGCCGTGTCGTCCAGAATGTCCGACCAGGCGGGACGGGCCCGGCTGCGTCGGTTGTGGCGCAAGAAATGGCGCCTAAACGACGGGGCAGCTCAGCTAGTGTTCTTCGTTCGCTGCGAGCTTCAAGATTTCAAAGATTCGCGCCAGATATTGGAGCGCGACAAAATTGTTGAAGAGTTTCACCGGCGTCAGGATCTGATGCTGAACGCCGCATTGAATTGGCAAACGGACGCTGCAATGCTGAGAGCGGCAACTGCCTGGTATCTGGACCGCTGTCCGAGGACTCCCTACCTGCTGTTCGTTGGAGCCGATGGTGGCACCTTGCAGTCGCACGAATCAGAGCTGAACGTCCGGCTAGTAGCTTTGAACACAGCCGGCGGCGGAGTTGGCGGAGCTTTGGCTTCGCTGCCGAGGCGGCAGGCTAGCGAACCGGTGCAAGGTGAGAAACTGACGTCGCTCTGAACTAACATAGTTCAGTCCAAAAACAGAGAAAATACTCAATTTTCCACTTTAAGTCAGGCAGCACCCACCTCATACAAACTAGAAGCGATGCCCACCTCGTAGACAAGGGGCGCCCCTTTGAGCTGCTGCTCCCAGCTCCGAATTTAAATCACTGTGTACGTCACTAAAAAAGCTAAATCTGCAGGAGGGGCTGCAGGCACCTTGACGCTTAAAGCGACATCGTCCCACAACCAGCGACTGGGCATGACTGTCCATTGCGCTGACTCCTGAAGCGCGTTCAGTCACACTAAATACGGTATGCAGGCATAGACACACACAGGCCGGCACCCAGTCACGCCCTCACATAGGGTGTACAAGCGGCGGTTCCAGGAATGCACATGCACACTCTCTATGCCTTGGGGGTTGCCCTCATGGGCGTAAATTGCACAACTGGCCCATAGCCCAACCAATTCGTGCACAAGGCACCAAATTAATGTGACCCTGCGCACGAAACCGCGCTAGGGAAAATAGCACACCTACAACGCGGGGTCGAACCTGGACCAGTGGCACGCAAGGCAGACGCGCTAGACCGCCGAGCCACTTGCCCCCCTGTGTACGTCACTGTTTGAGTCTGTTAAACCCACATCAGTGACCTAATAATCGGATTTAGGTTAAGAGATGATATGAAATCCCCAGAGTATTGGAACAATTCTAATTAGGGATTATTAAGGGAGCTATTTATGCAATTCTTTAACGCCTAATTCAGACCTTAATGGAGATCCGTTTTCACCAGCCCTTAATACATGTAGCATCATTTTGCGACTAAATGTGAAAATCCGACACAATAAAAGTTCTCTAATTTTGACGGCGCAAAAGCGGCAACGTGGATTTAAGCTCTTTGCTCTCTTGACTGGGGCTCGAACTCGGAACCTTCCCGTCCAGAGTCGGATGTAAAATGATAACCGACTGAGACTGTTAGTGTTAAAGTGTTAAAAAACGTACTTTTCCATCATTTATAATGAGTCTAATTACAGCGTGACCATTTCCTAACCGCCGCAATGAACTTTTTAGACAAATTTTGAACAACCCTTTGAGTAAAGAATTTTGAAATGGGGATAATTTAACTTGATCTGCATCTCCAGGCGTCCGGAATGTGAATGCCACATCTGGCTCTGTCAGCAACACCACCAGCAATGGGAACCAGCACCAACCAGCCTGCCTATTGTTACCAAGGCCCATGGCTGAAAACCTGGCCCGAAGAGTTACCGGATCTGAAACAGACTGGTTACAGTTGCAGCATCTCTTGCAGCCCGAGTTCGCGGGGTGGGTCAAGGATGCGCGGGATCTGTTCTGCCAGCCCGACTGACGGACAGCTGATGGTGCACAAATTTTATTTTTTTTAAATTCTAAATGAACGTTGATGTTTGTTTCTTCAAAATACGTAAACACTTTGTTGCTATGCCAACGAATTAGTCAATACGGCAGCTTGGAATACCAGCTGCTGTACATGCTACTGACAGTAACGTTGCCAGAATATTGCGTAAATAAATTGGCCAAACTATGTTGATGCTTTGCGTTATAAACTGTGTAAAATATGAATAATTTTGTAAATACTAGTTTTTTGAAATCTTTATTATTTGACTTTTTATTTAAAAGAAAACTAGTCAGTTCTAAAATACAAATTTATTCGGCAATATTCCTAATTTATAAATGAGTAGCATAGTACGCATGCTAAAACACAATAATCAAAAAATTCGAGTAGCAAATAGCAAATCATTTAAGGCTGAATTGCACGATTGGGAGTTTTTGGACGCAATTTTCGTGTCTAAAGAAATCAATAAAAAACAAATCAACTATAAATTAACTCTAAAGGGAAACGCTAAAAATGATTTGGGATGTAAAACAAACTACACAGGGGAATACATTCCCAACTTGGTGTCGAAATGTAGCCTCGCTGCTCGATCCTCCTTGCTCTTGATTCTGCGGGATTATGGCGCGAGGTTTTCTATGCAGGTCTTTGTGTTTTTTTTAATTGCAACCTACAAAGACCAAGACTTAAATTTTGCGAAAAAACTAGCTCTTACTAAAATGAATTTTATAAAATCTGAAAACAGTAAATGACACGATAATAAGTTTTCTAGCTTTATAAGCGTCTCATAACTTATCTCTAATAACCCGACCTTTCGATCAGATGTACAGCCCAGTTTGAGGGCTGTGTACAGCTGCTCAGTCCCGACGGGGCTGGAGGGGCCCTAAATTTACCCAGCTCAAACTGGTACCCGATCTCTGCTGGGTGGACTGAAGCAATGCGGGATTAAGTGCTTTGCTCAAGAGCACAAATTGTCTCCTAGGGCCAGGACTCGAACCCACGACCTTCCGGTCATGAGGCAGGCGCCCAAGCCACTAGGCTACAAATAACTCCTCTATAACTAACAAAGATCTAAAAATGTTGTACTCGAAGAAAGACCTACTGACAACATTGAGAAGTCTAATTGCAATAAAAAAGCTTGAAAGACGAAACAAAGAATGAAAATTAAAGTTAAAAAGCCTACAAAGACCACAGCTGACCTCATCTGTCGGTGCTTGACAATCTCGTTCACTGGGCCGAGAGCCAGCAGCCACAGCAGCAGCGGCAGCCAAACGTGGAGCCCCAGGTCGAGCAGGCTGGACCAAGCGGATCTGATTGACAAGTCCCAGCAGGCCATCAGCAGTCCAACAATTAGCCTGATTCAAATTGAAATAGAAAAAACAAAGACTTCGATAGTCAATCGACATCTCCTACTACTAGTAGTAAGTAAAAGCCTGCTCACGTGACCAGCTGGCAGGCGGCCCAGATTTTTAGCCGGGCGAAGCCGCCAATTGGCAGACGGAAGGGGCGCTGATTTTCGGTGACGAACGCCAAGGATGTGATCACTGGGTGACGCGAGGGGTTGATGGATTATTAAATTTTGATTGGCAACTTGATTGAGCCCCCAGTCCGCTGTGACCAGTCCCTCTGGTCACTGGCACTGGCATACTGGTCACTGGCACTGGCATACTGGTCACTGGCACTGGCATACTGGTCACTGGCACTGGCATACTGGTCACTGGCACTGGCATAATGGTCACTGGCACTGGCATACTGGTCACTGGCACTGGCATACTGGTCACTGGCACTGGCATACTGGTCACTGGCACTGGCATACTGGTCACTGGCACTGGCATACTGGTCACTGGCACTGGTATACTGGTCACTGGCATATATTGGCAAAATCTGCCCAAAAAACTATTTTTTCTGCGAAGAACCGATTAACCCTAAAGGACACCCTAAATGACAAACTAAAAACCCCTAAAGGACAACCTAAAAACCCTACAGGACAACCTAAAAACCCTAAAGGACAACCTAAAAACCCTAAAGGACAACCTAATAACCCTAGAGGACAACCTAAAAACCCTAGAGGAAAACCTTAAAACCCTAGAGGACAACCTAAAAACTCTAAAGGACAACCTAAAAACCTACAACTGACCCCACAAAACCTTCAACTGACCCCACAAAACCTTCAACTGACCCCACAAAACCTTCAACTGACCCCACAAAACCTTCAACTGACCCCACAAAGCCTTCAACTGACCCCACAAAACCTTCAACTGACCCCACAAAGCCTTCAACTGACCCCACAGAACCTTCAACTTACCCCACAAAACCTACAATAACCCCTAAAAAACCCCACAAAAGCAGCAAACTCACGGCAAGCCAGAACTATGAAGCAGAACAGAACAGCCTGGAACGCAGCCAAAAGCCGCTCATTGCCCGACTGAGTCCACAGGGGATGACCCAGACAGGCCGTGACATTCTCAATGCTCAGCCTGTAATACCGATGGTAAAACGGCAGTGAGTAGTTCGACGTGCGCGTGACATCTGTCAAACTAATCGAGGACGCGTTGACAGCCGGATCCTCGACTGCTGACAGCAGCGAGCAGCGGTTGTACACGAAGCCGACAAAGACCAGCGCGGCGGCCACGGCTGATGGCAGGGTGAGCGCCAGGTGCAGCGCCAGGTAGCTGCGCGCGGGACAGTGGGAATTTTTTTGAAAACGAATAACACCCGAAGGAATATTCCCATTTAGCATTAATCACAACGGGATGCATTAAAACAAATACAAAAAAACACCCCAGTGACACACTACAGACACCCCAGTGACACTACAGAAATCCCAAAACACACTACAGACACTCCGGAAACACACTACAGACAACCCAGAGACACACTACAGACACCCCCAGAGACACACTACAGACACCCCCAGAGACACACTACAGACACCAACCAGAGACACACTACAGACACCCCCAGAGACACACTACAGACACCCCCAGAGACACACTACAGACACCCCCAACCGTCAACCAACCGAGCAGTCAGCGCCTTCCGCCGCGGCAAGTCGCGCCTCCTAGCCGGCTGATTCAGAGCCCGGAGGCGATCGTCGGACTTGGCCACGGTGCCGAAGGCGGCAGCGGGCAGCAGCACGAATGACAGGGCGGCCACCTGGCCGGCTGACAGGCAGGGCGGCAGCATCAGCAGGCCGGCGAGGGCCTGCAGGGCGGACAGCATCAGCGCCATGGACAGGAAGGCTCGGAGCGGGCGTTTCAAACGTTCAACGGAGCAGCGGCAGTCGGCAATGAGGCCGGCGATGGCCAGGCGGGTGGGCGCGTAGCCGGCTGGTAGGCTGAGCAGCTTGGCGGCCACGAATGCCGGGCTGGGATCCAGTCGGGAGCCAACGGGCGGGGCCGGCTCGCTTCGACACGTCGGCGGCAGCTGCGGCACCAGGGCGATCTGATTGGGCGTTTGATTGATTGGTTTAGTGATCGATTGATTGATTGATTGATTGCTTAAATAAGCGATTGATTGATTGATTAGTTTAATGACTGATTGATTGATTAGTTTAATGACTGATTGATTGATTAGTTTAGTGATTGATTAATCTATTCATTAGTTAATTGTTTGAGTGATTGATTGATTGATTAGTTCAGTGATTGACTGACTGACTGATTGATTGATTAGTTAATTGATTGACTGACTGATTGATTGATTAGTTTAATGACTGATTGATTGATTAGTTTAGTGATTGATTAATCTATTCATTGACATTAATTGTTTGAGTGATTGATTAATTGATTGGTTCAGTGATTGATTAATCGATTGATTAGTTAACTGATTGACTGATTGATTGATTGATTCGTTTAAAGATTGATTAATTGATTCATTAGTTAAATGATTGACTGATTGATTGATTGATTCGTTTAATGATTGATTAATCGATTCATTAGTTAATTGATTGACTGACAGACTGATTGATTGATTGATTGGTTGATAACTTAATTGATCGATTGATTTGTTTTTTGTTTGATTAATTTTGTCCAGCAATTGATTGATTAAGCAATTAGTTAAATGATTGATTGATTCGATAGTCAATTGACTTATTGAATTGTTCATTGATTGATTTGAATAACTAGCTAATCGGTTTAATAATTATATAATTAATTAATTGATTTATAGCTCGACTAATCTATAATCAATAAGTTAACTGGTTGATAAATTCCATTCGTTGATTGATTATTTATTTTAGATCAAACTTCTTCATCAATAATTGACATATTCATTTGGTTAATTAATATTCGATTGTTGATCGAATAGTTTTCAATTATCAAAAGTATAAAAAAAAATTTTATTACGCTCGTAATGGATAATTAATTTATTAATTTTTTTCCTTCTGATTCTCTGCTGACGCTTCTAGTACGATAAAAATTGTTGTAATTTTCAACTATCCGACTATCCCACTACAGATCTCCCTCGCCAGCTCACCGCCGTGTCGGTAATCTTAGCCAGCCGGCAGGACCGCAAACTGAGCGCTGAGTACAGCAGCACCGAGCGCTCCCCGTACTGTCGCATAATAAGCAGCATCTCCGACACGGCGCCGATGTCGCAGTCGGTAAATAGCGACACCTGCAGCGGCACGTTGTCGACCTTCTGCAGATGCGGCCGAATCTCGGCGATGCCTCTCGGCAGGCGAGATTTGTTCTGATCGACATAAAGCAGCTCGCTCTCCTCGTGCGACGCGTCGGCCCGCTGGCCGGAGGCGGTGCTGCAGCCCGACTGGGCGTCCTCGCGACTCGACAACCCGCTGCGAATGGGCCCGACGCCGCCGCCGCCGCCGCCCCCGGCGCCGACTACTGAATCGTCCGAGGAGCTCGACTCGGCGTCACCGTCGCCTGCTACTGAGAACACGAGCTGTTCGTCTGGCTCGTTTTTGAACGTCACCCGGCTGGTGTCGGTGTTGATGAGCGCCGGCGCGCTGCCCCACTGGCTGAGGTTGGCCAGGGTGGCGCCCGACATCGTCGCCTGGGGAGGCGGAGGTGGGATAATTCATTGTCGAGTATTAATAGGATGGGATTCTATTTGCCTATTTTGATCAATTTGGATGCATGTTAATCCCCACGATCCCATTTTTTAGGAATCCCATTGACCCAACTGTAGAGATCCAATTGACCCAACTGTAGAGATCCTATTGACTTGACTCTAGAGATCCCATTGACCCACTTGTAGGTATCCCATTAACCCAACTGTAGAGATCCCATTGACCCACCTGTAGGGATCCCATTGACCCACTTGTAGGTATCCCATTGACCCACCTGTAGAGATCCCATTGATCCACTTGTAAGGATCCCATTGACCTACCTGTAAGGATCCCATTGACCCACTTGTAGGGATCCCATTGACCTATCTGTAGGGATCCCATTGACCTACCTGTAGGTATCCAATTGACCCACTTGTAGGGATCCCATTGACCCATAGGGGGTCCGTTGAGGTCTATTTTTTATTATTCAGTCAAAGAAAACAAAGACCTATTTGCTGAATAAAAAACGACAAATACAAAGACCCAATGAATCATGCCGCGGCTCTCACAGTGAGCCCGGCAGCCTGCTGCTCTTTGTCAGCCGTGACGGTAGCCCTGCTGCCAACGCAGGAGTCGCTTCTCAACGAGATGTGGCAGTTCCAGCCAGACTCCAGGCCTAATCGTTCGGCGAATCCCCGGCTCCGGAGTTCGTTCTCCTCGCTAAAGTACACGAACCGAATACAGCCCAATTCGAGCTGGTCGATCAATCGGACAACGTCGGAGTTGGCCTGGAATTGCGACGCCACCATTCCTAGAAACACCTGGCCGGTTTGCACGCTCAGACAGGCGTCCACATCTGTCAGGCTGAGGTTTGACGACCGGTTCAAAGTGGTCTCGGCGCTGAACGTCCTCGACATGGGCGTGTTCAGCAGCATCGGCGTTGGCGGATCTTCGGGCTCCTCCGAGTTCAAACGAAACGGCGGCAGCTCGACACAGCGATCGCCGACAGTTCCGTTGCTAGGAGAAATTTTGCTTAGCACGGGAGTGTAGGCGAACGCGTCGCAGTAGCTCGAATAGCTGTGCCGGCTGTAGAAGCTCAGCAGGCGCTTGCGGTCCATCTGGGTTTAAAAATTTCGAGGGGATGTTGGTTTTAAGGGACAAATAAGTCAGTCAGTTATAACTACGTTTGATGCCAACAAATGTAGCTTTTACAGGAATAAAAAGATTACTGAAACTTCGAGTCACCTACTGAAAAACTCCTCAGGACTCTATTAAGCCAAGCAAAATACTTTTAATCCTACAAGAACTCCAACAGAAAACTTTCAAGGTCTACAGAACCCTAACAAGCCAACTGAAACCTCAAAGAACCTACCGGAACCCTAAAAACCTACAAGAACCCTTAAAAGCCTACTGGAACCCTAATAAAGCCTACATGAGCCCTTATAAAGCCTACCGAAACACTAATAAAGCTACCGGAACCCTAATAAAGCTACCGGAACCCTAATAAAGCCTACCGGAACCCTAATAAAGGGTACCCGAGCCCTAATAAAGCCTACCGGAACCCAAATAAAGCCTACATGAGCCCTTATAAAGCCTACCGAAACACTAATAAAGCTACCGGAACCCTAATAAAGCTACCGGAACCCTAATAAAGCCTACCGGAACCCTAATAAAGGGTACCCGAGCCCTAATAAAGCCTACCGGAACCCAAATAAAGCCTACATGAGCCCTTATAAAGCCTATCGAAACACTAATAAAGCTACCGGAACCCTAATAAAGCCTACATGAGCCCTTATAAAGCCTACCGAAACACTAATAAAGCTACCGGAACCCTAATAAAGCTACCGAAACACAAATAAAGCTACCGGAACCCTAATAAAGCCTACATGAGCCCTTATAAAGCCTATCGAAACACTAATAAAGCTACCGGAACCCTAATAAAGCCTACATGAGCCCTTATAAAGCCTATCGAAACACAAATAAAGCTACCGGAACCCTAATAAAGCCTACATGAGCCCTTATAAAGCCTATCGAAACACTAATAAAGCTACCGGAACCCTAATAAAGCCTACATGAGCCCTTATAAAGCCTACCGAAACACTAATAAAGCTACCGGAACCCTAATAAAGCTACCGAAACACAAATAAAGCTACCGGAACCCTAATAAAGCCTACATGAGCCCTTATAAAGCCTATCGAAACACTAATAAAGCTACCGGAACCCTAATAAAGCCTACATGAGCCCTTATAAAGCCTATCGAAACACTAATAAAGCTACCGGAACCCTAATAAAGCCTACATGAGCCCTTATAAAGCCTACCGAAACACTAATAAAGCTAGCGGAACCCTAATAAACCTACCAGAACACTAAAAAACCAAACAGAATCCAAATTTAACTACCAAACCATAAATAAACCTACCATAACCTTACTGAACCTTCTACCTGATCGCTAAAAAACCTACTGGAATCCCTGCAAAGCCTACTAGAACCTAAAACAATCTATAAACCCTACTAATAGGAGTAGTATCCTCTCTCAACCGAACTAAACAGCCAACTGCAGCGGCCAACCTCAGTCAGCGCAGTGACGGAGCTGCCATTCCAATAGTCGGCGCACTGCTCAGACACCAGCACGTCAGCCGAGCCCTGCACAAAGAACTGGCCGCCAAGGTGACGCTGCTGAACAGCGCAGCCAAATGTGTGACCAACGGGGGCCTTCTGGTGGAGCGCGCTGAGCAGTCTGAGGAACTGGTCCTTGGCCTGGTCGTCTCTGCTGGCCTGGAGTGAATAAGGAGATGGTGATGCCGCAGTAAAAGACAGTCAAGTTAACGAAGATAATCAAAAACTAAACATAGATAATCCGAGTATCAAAATCGATAATTCAATAAAAAATCGATTCTCAAATCATAAAAATTCATAAACCAATCATAAGCGTCGACAAACCAATCATAAACATCGATAAAACAATCATAAACACCGATAAGCCAATCATAAACACCGATAAGCCAATCATAAACACCGATAAACCAATCATAAACATCGCTAAACCAATCATCAAACATCGATAAACCAATCATCAAACATCGCTAAACCAATCATCAAACATCGATAAACCAATCATCAAACATCGATAAACCAATAATAAACACAGATAAACCAATCATCGATAAAACAATCATAAACACCGATAAACCAATCATAAACACCGATAAACTAAACATAAACACCGATAAACCAATCATAAACACCGATAAACCAATCATAAATGCCGACAAACCAATCATAAACACCGATAAACCAATCATGAACGCCAAAATACCAATCATAAACGCCAAAATACCAATCATAAACACCGATAAACCAATCTTAAACATTGGTAAACCAATCATAAACACCGATAAACTAATCATAAACACCGATAAACCAATCTTAAACATTGATAAACCAATCATAAACACCGATAAACTAATCATAAACACCGATAAACTAATCATAAACACCGATAAACTAATCATAAACACCGATAAACCAATCATAAACACCGATAAACCAATCATAAACACCGATAAACCAATCATAAATGCCGACAAACCAATCATAAACACCGATAAACCAGTCATAAACACCGATAAACTAATCAGAAGAACCGATAAACCAATCTTAAACATTGATAAACCAATCATAAACACCGATAAACCAATCATAAACACCGATAAACCAATCATAAACACCGATAAACCAATCTTAAACATTGATAAACCAATCAAAAAAGCCAATAAACCAATCATAAACGCCAATATACCAATCATAAACACCAATAAACCAATCATGAACGCCAATATACCAATAATAAACGCCAAAATACCAATCATAAACACCGATAAACCAATCATAAGCACCGATAAACCAATCTTAAACATTGATAAACCAATCTTAAACATTGATAAACCAATCATAAAGACTGATAAACCAATCATAAACACCGATAAACCAATCATAAACGCCAATATACCAATCATAAACACTGACAAATCAATCGTAAACACTGTTAGAATCATTAAAATAGAGAAACCAAGCACTAATACGGTCAAGCCAAACATAAACATCACCAAATCAATCAATCAATCGCACAGAACACTCACTCACCTGCTGATAAGTCCCCAGAGTGAACTGCAGACTGAATGGCTCCCTAGCGGCCTTCTTGAACCCGATCAACCGGGCCAGGTCGCACAGGCATCTGCGCTTATTGACGCACGCGTGCGGGTCCTCCGGCAGGGTGACGGCGGTCACGTGATGCGCGAACGCGTCGTAGCTGGGCCGCACCTCCGGGTGGCAATTATTGAGCAGGATGGCTAAGCCGAGCGGTTTCAACGACTTCATAAATCGACGCCAATGCGTATCGTCAAAATCCAGGCGGTAGGCAATTTTCGGATCGTGCGACACGTCCATCACGTGCACGTGAGCCTCCGAGTCGGACAGGGATATGGCGTCGGTGCCGGACGTCTGCAGGCTGATGTCCGACTTCTTGCGCTGCGCGGGCGTGCCTCGATGCCGGTGCTTGCGACGGAGGAAGCAGACCTTGTCGGGCAGGGGTATGGGCAGACTCAGGATGCCCTCCTGCGGGTTCAAGGTTGGGGATGAGGGCTCGACGGGCTGCCATCATAAGCTGCTTGCGATGTTGGCTGCTAAAGCAGTATGATTTTTCATGCTTGTTATGACCTCCCACAGATGCGACACTGACCCATGGACTTTACACACATAACAGCCAACACCTATCTATCTATCCATCTGTGTGTGTATCTATCTATCTATCTATCTATCTATCTATCTATCTATCTGTCTATCTATCTATCTATCTATCTATCTATCTATCTATCTATCTATCTGTC
>CATNEM010000285.1:32500-60000 GCA_950096795.1 Macrostomum cliftonense | reverse complement strand
AGCTGGGTGGGACTGAAGCAATGCGGGATTGTTAAGTGTGCACAAATTTTCTCCCACATGTAGACTAGAGGCTCGAACTAAAGGCCTTACGGTCATGGGATCGGGACGGAAGCTCTAAACACTAGGCCTAAACTTATAAAAGTGTGCGCGCGTGTAGGAGTGGGGGAGATAATAGCATATCTACAGCATCGATCAAGCATATCTCTCTAGCGTGTCTCTAGCATGGCCATCTAGCATGTCTCCAGCATGTGCCTAGCGTGTCTCTAGAATGTCTCTAGCATGTCGCTAGAATGTCTCCAGCATGTATCTAGTATGGCTCTAGCATGTCTCTCTAGCATGGCTATCTAGAATGCCTCTACATACTTCTCCAGAATTTATATAGAATGGCTCCAGCATGGCTATCTAGCATATCTACAGCATGTATCTAGCATGTCTCTAGCATGTCTCTAGCGTGTCTCTAGCATGTCTCTAGCATGTTTCAAGCAACCAACCGAGTCCTCCCCGATCACGTGACGTTTCAACAGCGCCGCGGCCAGACACACGGCAAACACGATGCCAACGCAGACCAGACAGGCTCGACAGCCTCTAGCAAACAGCGCGTCCAAGTCCGACTGTCCTCGAATGTGCAGATTAAGAAAATCGCGCACAAAATCAACAGCGGGCGTCAGTTTGACCCGACAACGAAGCGGCGGCAGGACACGATGACTGACTGGCCGACTGAGCGACCGTCTGGCCGGCTCGTGGTGCAGCGCTGGGAGGTAGCGCTCATCTGGTTCGAAAGATCTGACTGAGTTGTTCTGGTCAGCAACCGGCTGATGAGGCAGCTCGCAGCAGTGCACGTTGAAAGCACTGCCAGGTCGGACGTAGATAATGTCGTCGCGAACTAGCAGAATAGCCGGCAGGTTCACCAACTGGCCGTCGCGAAGTGTCCAGTGACAGTGGACGGTGGAGACCGACGGGGCGCTCAGGTCGGGGTAGGCCGAGTCGGCTGGCCACGTGACTGTACGGCTGTACTCTGGAGTTGATGGGGATTCGAGCTGATGGGGATTCGAGCTGATGAGGATTCGAGCTGAGAGGATTTGAGCTAATTAGGATTCGAGCTGATTGGAATTTGAGCTGATGGGGATTCGAGCTGATGAGGATTCGAGCTGATGGGGATTTGGACTGATGGAGATTCGAGCTGATGAGGATTCGAGCTGATGAGGATTCGAGCTGAGAGGATTTGAGCTAATAAGGATTTGAGCTGATGGGAATTTGAGCTGATGGGGATTCGAGCTGATGGGGATTTGAGCTAATAAGGATTCGAGCTGATGGGGATTCGAGCTGAGAGGATTTGAGCTAAAAAGGATTTGAGCTGATGGGAATTTTAGCTGATGGGGATTCGAGCTGATGGGGATTTGAGCTAATAAGGATTCGAGCTGATGGGGATTTGAACTGATGGAGATTCGAGCTGATGGGGATTTGAGATGATGAGGATTCGAGCTGATTGGAATTTGAGCTGATGGGGATTCGAGCTGATGAGGATTTGAGCTAATAAGGATTCGAGCTGATGGGGATTTGAACTGATGGATATTCGAGATTATGAGGATTCGAGCTGATGAGGATACGAGCTAATAAGGATTTGAGCTGATGGGAATTTGAGCTGATGGGGATTCGAGCTGATAGGGATTTGAGCTAATAAGGATTCGAGCTGATGGGGATTCGAGCTGAGAGGATTTGAGCTAAAAAGGATTTGAGCTGATGGGAATTTGAGGTGATGGGGATTCGAGCTGATGGGGATTTGAGCTAATAAGAATTCGAGCTGATGGGGATTCGAGCTGATGGGGATTTGAACTGATGGAGATTCGAGATTATGAGGATTCGAGCTGATGAGGATACGAGCTGATGGAGATTCGAGATGATGAGAATTCGAGCTGATGGAGATTCGAGCTCATGAGGATTTGAGCTGATGAGGATTTGAGCTGATGAGGATTCGAGCTGTTGAGGATTCGAGCTGATGGGGATTTGAGCTGATGAGGATTTGAGCTGATGGAGATTCGAGCTGATGGAGATTCGAGATGATGGAGATTCGAGCTGTTGAGGATTCGAGCTGATGGAGATTCGAGCTGATGGAGATTCGAGATGATGGAGATTCGAGCTGTTGAGGATTCGAGCTGATGGAGATTCGAGCTGTTGAGGATTCAAGCTAATGGAGATTCGAGATGATGAGGATTTGAGCTGATGGGGATTTGAGCTGATGAGGATTCGAGCTGTTGAGGATTCGAGCGGATGGAGATTCGAGCTGATGAGGATTAGACCTGATGGGGATTCGAGCTGATGGGGATTTAAGAGAATGAGGATTTGAGCTGATAGGGATTCGAGATGATGGGGATTTGAGCTTATGGGGATTTGAGCTGATGAGGATTTGAGCTGTTGAGGATTCGAGCTGATGGGGATTTGAACTGATGGAGATTCGAGCTGATGGGGATTTGAGATGATGAGGATTCGAGCTGATTGGAATTTGAGCTGATGGGGATTCGAGCTGATGAGGATTTGAGCTAATAAGGATTCGAGCTGATGGGGATTTGAACTGATGGATATTCGAGATTATGAGGATTCGAGCTGATGAGGATACGAGCTAATAAGGATTTGAGCTGATGGGAATTTGAGCTGATGGGGATTCGAGCTGATAGGGATTTGAGCTAATAAGGATTCGAGCTGATGGGGATTCGAGCTGAGAGGATTTGAGCTAAAAAGGATTTGAGCTGATGGGAATTTGAGGTGATGGGGATTCGAGCTGATGGGGATTTGAGCTAATAAGAATTCGAGCTGATGGGGATTCGAGCTGATGGGGATTTGAACTGATGGAGATTCGAGATTATGAGGATTCGAGCTGATGAGGATACGAGCTGATGGAGATTCGAGATGATGAGAATTCGAGCTGATGGAGATTCGAGCTCATGAGGATTTGAGCTGATGAGGATTTGAGCTGATGAGGATTCGAGCTGTTGAGGATTCGAGCTGATGGGGATTTGAGCTGATGAGGATTTGAGCTGATGGAGATTCGAGCTGATGGAGATTCGAGATGATGGAGATTCGAGCTGTTGAGGATTCGAGCTGATGGAGATTCGAGCTGATGGAGATTCGAGATGATGGAGATTCGAGCTGTTGAGGATTCGAGCTGATGGAGATTCGAGCTGTTGAGGATTCAAGCTAATGGAGATTCGAGATGATGAGGATTTGAGCTGATGGGGATTTGAGCTGATGAGGATTCGAGCTGTTGAGGATTCGAGCGGATGGAGATTCGAGCTGATGAGGATTAGACCTGATGGGGATTCGAGCTGATGGGGATTTAAGAGAATGAGGATTTGAGCTGATAGGGATTCGAGATGATGGGGATTTGAGCTTATGGGGATTTGAGCTGATGAGGATTTGAGCTGTTGAGGATTCGAGCTGATGGGGATTTGAGCTGATGAGGATTTGAGCTGATGGAGATTCGAGATGATGGGGATTAGAGATGATGGGGATTCGAGCTGATGGGGATTTAAGATAATGAGGATTTGAGCTGATAGGGATTCGAGATGATGGGGATTTGAGCTTATGGGGATTTAAGCTGATGGAGATTCGATATGATGGGGATTAGAGATGATGGGGATTCGAGCTGATGAGGATTAGAGCTGATGGGGATTCGAGCTGATGGGGATTTAAGATAATGAGGATTTGAGCTGATAGGGATTCGAGATGATGGGGATTTGAGCTTATGGGGATTTAAGCTGATGGAGATTCGAGATTATGAAGATTCAAGCTGATGGGGATTCGAGCTGATGAGGATTCGAGGTGATGAGGATTCGAGCTGATGAGGATTCGAGCTGATGGGGATTCGAGCTGATTGTATGATGAAATGGTCACGCCTTATTATTGTTTCCAACAACAACATAAATCATAAAAATATACTTTTGTTTTAAAACGCCAAAGACACTCTTACCAGCCAGGTCGGAGCAAAGTAGTTGAATTTTTCTGTCAACTCCGTTGTGAGAAAGCCAGTCGATCAGCAGGGCGGCGGACACGTTGAGCGCTATGAGAAGCAGCATGGCGGTCAGGACTGCGGACATCACGCCGCCGGGTAGGAAGCTGCCGAGGGTGCGCGATGAGGAACATTTAGGGAACACTGCTCTCGGCTCTTTTATCCCCACTGCTCTCGGCTGTTATCACCACTGCACTCCCCTCTCCCCTCCGCACTGCTCTCCCCTCTCCCCTCCGCACTGCTCTCCCCTCTCCCCTCCGCACTGCTCTCCCCTCTCCCCTCCGCACTGCTCTCCCCTCTCCCCTCCGCACTGCTCTCCCCTCTCCCCTCCGCACTGCTCTCCCCTCTTCCCTCCGCACTGCTCTCCCCTCTCCCCTCCGCACTGCTCTCCCCTCTCCCCTCCGCACTGCTCTCCCCTCTTCCCTCCGCACTGTTCTCCCCTCTCCCCTCCGCACTGCTCTCCCCTCTCCCCTCCGCACTGCTCTCCCCTCTTCCCTCCGCACTGTTCTCCTCTCTCCCCTCCGCACTGCTCTCCCCTCTTCCCTCCGCACTGTTCTCCCCTCTCCCCTCCGCACTGCTCTCCCCTCTCCCCTCCGCACTGCTCTTCTTCCTTAAGGGTAAATCCTAAATCTCTCTCCCGAATACAAAGAAAACAGAAAGCAAAACAAAGAAAACATCTATAAGAGAGTCTCACTCTTCTGGAACGTCGGACAGCGCAGCGGCAATGAACAGCACAATCCAGACGGCCAAATTGACAGCAACGTGCGACAACGCTATAGGCGGATGCCGACGCAGGCAGGCCAAGCTGAATCGCCACGGTCGAAAAGAACTCCGTCTGACGGCGTCAACTTCTTCAGCTAGACGTTGCAAAGCTGTTGAAGTTTTCAAACCTAAACGACGGTCGGCGTCGGAGAGGACGAACGACATGCTTGCCGGATGCACGCAGGTTCAGCGGCCGGCGGGGGTGGCTGCAGGACGGGTGATGATTTTGACGGCTAGGTTTGGACTAATCAATCGGTGTTATAGACTAATCAGAACAGCATGTTGACGAATTTAAGGGTCGATTGTAAGTTTTTAGTGCAGCCTGGGGCCCGCTAATATTAATCGGAGTTTAAGGGGTGTTGGGGCAGGCTGGGCACCTAATATTGATCGGAGTTTAAGGGGTGTTGGGGCAGGCTGGGGACCGCTAATATTAATCGGAGTTTAAGGGGTGTTGGGGCAGGTTAGGGCCCGCGAATATTAATCGGCAGGCTGGAGAACGCTAATATTAATCGGAGTTTAAGGGGTGTTAGGGCAGGCTGGGGACCGCTAATATTGACCGGAGTTTAAGGGGTGTTGGGGCAGGCTGGGGACCGCTAATATTAATCGGAGTTTAAGGGGTGTTAGGGCAGGCTGGGGACCGCTAATATTAATCGGAGTTTAAGGGGTGTTGGGGCATGCTGGGGACCACTAATATTGACCGGAGTTTAAGGGGTGTTGGGGCAGGCTGGGGACCGCTAATATTAATCGGAGTTTAAGGGTTTGGGTTAGGCTGGGGCCCGCTAATATTAATCGGAGTTTAAGGGTTTGGGTTAGGCTGGGGCCCGCTAATATTAATCGGAGTTTAAGGGGTGTTGGGGCAGGCTGGGGCCCGCTAATATTAATCGGAGTTTAAGGGGTGTTGGGGCAGGCTGGGGCCCGCTAATATTAATCGGAGTTTAAGGGTTTGGGTTAGGCTGGGGCCCGCTAATATTAATCGGAGTTTAAGGGGTGTTGGGGCAGGCTGGGCCCGCTTATATTAATAGGAGTTTAAGGGGTGTTGAGGCAGGCTTGGGCCCGCTAATTGATCGGAGTTTAAGGGGTATTGGGGCAGACTGGAGCCCGATAATTGATCAGAGTTTCAGGGGTGTTGGGGCAGACTGGGGGCCGCTAATTGACTTGAATAAAAGAGGTGTTTAGAAAGCTAAAGATTGCTAACTTGCGATGTGAGCAACGTTAGACATTATTGGATGAATTAGCGGGAATTTTCCTGCCAAAATAACTCGTTTCTAATAATTAATAGTAAAAACAAGCTTGGCGACTTTACGAAACTCAATTTATTATCAACATAGAAATTTTGTCGTAATTTATAAGACACAATATCGTCTTATTAAGAGTATATTTACATCACTATTATAGCTTTGTGAATAGATCAGCGAAATACGTACATCTAATTTAATGAGCATTCTAATAAATAAGTCTGTTTTCAACTCTACACACCGCTAAAAATACAAATGAATTCAGAGAAATCAGGCAAACATTGACAAGTAGACAAAGAAATTAATCAACAGAAGCAATGCACCGAGTAAAGAGAAGGCAATATATCAATATATAGTTTACTGCATAAGAATAGCATTATGAAATGCTTGAATACTTTATCAAAACAGTAAAAAAGAATAGAAAGTTGCCTAATAAAGCAACTTACAGCCAGCTGATGTAACGAAACGATAGTTAACTGATTCAACTTTACTAATATACGTTAAATTAGCGGAATGAATTCCAAAGTCATTCGTTACTTCTTATAAATCAACGAACAAACAGAGCTTGATTTTTTAAGCGAAAAAGCTAACACCAGTAATGCCTTGAGCAGAAAATATAAACTTTAAGCAAACCAAAACTAACGATTTAACGGAACTACAAGTAAACTCGTTACATTTGTAATTAGCTAATTTCTACAATTCATTCGGCGCCTTCTCGTCCACGCTAAGCCGATGCCGAAAATAGTGTATAGTCTGCAACAGGCCGTCGCGCAATAGAACTTTCGGTTGCCAGGCAAGCTCCCGCTTGGCAACGGCGATGTCCGGCTTCCGCCTATGCGGATCGTCTTTGGCCGGCTGCAAGCGGTGCACAGGCGAGCTGGAATTGGCCAGGGACAGCACAGTCTGAGCGAACTCGCCAATTGTGTGCTCGTCCGGGTTGCCCAGGTTAACCGGCTGGGAATAGTTGCTAGACATCAGGGCTATCAGGCCGGCCACCAGATCCGTGACGTACTGGAACGAGCGGGTCTGGTCGCCCTGGCCGTAGACAGTGAGCGGCTGGCCGCGCAGTGCCTGCAGGATGAAGTTGCTCACCACGCGGCCGTCGTTCATCTGCATCCGGGGTCCGTAGGTGTTGAAGATGCGGGCAACGCGGATGTCGACGTTACTTCGACTGGAAAGGCAATAATTCAAATTTGAGGATCTGGGAAGACAGCAACTCAAATTTGAGGATCTGGGAAGACAGTAACTCAAATTTGAGGATATGGGAAGACATTAACTCAAATTTGAGGATCTGGAAATACATTAACACAAATTTGAGAATCTGGGAAGACAATAACTCAAATTTGAGGATCTGGAGAGACAATTACTCAAATGTGAGGATCTGGAGAGACAATTACTCAAATGTGAGGATCTGGAGAGACAATTACTCAAATGTGAGGATCTGGAGAGACAATTACTCAAATGTGAGGATCTGGAGAGACAATTACTCAAATGTGAGGATCTGGAGAGACAATTACTCAAATGTGAGGATCTGGAGAGACAATTACTCAAATGTGAGGATCTGGAGAGACAATTACTTAAATTTGAGGATCTGGAGAGACAATTACTCAAATTTGAGGATCTGGAGAGACAATTACTCAAATGTGAGGATCTGGAGAGACAATTACTCAAATGTGAGGATCTGGAGAGACAATTACTCAAATGTGAGGATCTGGGAAGACAATAACTCAAATTTGAGGATATGGGAAGAGATTAACTCAAACTTGAGGATCTGGGAAGACAATAACTCAAATTTAAGGATCTGGGAAGACAATAACTCAAATTTGAGGATATGGGGAGACAATTACTCAAATTTGAGGATCTGGAGAGACAATTACTCAAATGTGAGGATCTGGAGAGACAATTACTCAAATGTGAGGATCTGGAGAGACAATTACTCAAATTTGAGGATCTGGAGAGACAATTACTCAAATGTGAGGATCTGGAGAGACAATTACTCAAATGTGAGGATCTGGAGAGACAATTACTCAAATTTGAGGATCTGGAGAGACAATTACTCAAATTTGAGGATATGGGGAGACAATTACTCAAATTTGAGGATCTGGAGAGACAATTACTCAAATGTGAGGATCTGGAGAGACAATTACTCAAATTTGAGGATCTGGAGAGACAATTACTCAAATGTGAGGATCTGGGAAGACAATAACTCAAATGTGAGGATCTGGAGAGACAATTACTCAAATGTGAGGATCTGGAGAGACAATTACTCAAATGTGAGGATCTGGAGAGACAATTACTCAAATTTGAGGATCTGGAGAGACAATAACTCAAATGTGAGGATCTGGAGAGACAATTACTCAAATGTGAGGATCTGGAGAGACAATTACTCAAATTTGAGGATCTGGAGAGACAATTACTCAAATTTGAGGATCTGGAGAGACAATAACTCAAATGTGAGGATCTGGAGAGACAATAACTCAAATTTGAGGATCTGGAGAGACAATTACTCAAATGTGAGGATCTGGAGAGACAATTACTCAAATGTGAGGATCTGGAGAGACAATAACTCAAATGTGAGGATCTGGAGAGACAATTACTCAAATGTGAGGATCTGGAGAGACAATAACTCAAATGTGAGGATATGGGAAGACATTAAGTCAAATTTGAGGATCTGGAGAGACAATAACTCAAATGTGAGGATCTGGAGAGACAATTACTCAAATGTGAGGATCTGGAGAGACAATTACTCAAATTTGAGGATCTGGAGAGACAATTACTCAAATGTGAGGATCTGGAGAGACAATTACTCAAATGTGAGGATCTGGAGAGACAATTACTCAAATGTGAGGATCTGGAGAGACAATTACTCAAATGTGAGGATCTGGAGAGACAATTACTCAAATGTGAGGATCTGGAGAGACAATTACTCAAATGTGAGGATCTGGAGAGACAATTACTCAAATGTGAGGATCTGGAGAGACAATTACTCAAATGTGAGGATCTGGAGAGACAATTACTCAAATTTGAGGATCTGGAGAGACAATTACTCAAATTTGAGGATCTGGAGAGACAATTACTCAAATGTGAGGATCTGGAGAGACAATTACTCAAATGTGAGGATCTGGAGAGACAATTACTCAAATTTGAGGATCTGGAGAGACAATTACTCAAATTTGAGGATCTGGAGAGACAATAACTCAAATGTGAGGATCTGGAGAGACAATAACTCAAATGTGAGGATCTGGAGAGACAATTACTCAAATTTGAGGATCTGGAGAGACAATTACTCAAATTTGAGGATCTGGAGAGACAATTACTCAAATGTGAGGATCTGGAGAGACAATTAACTCAAATGTGAGGATCTGGAGAGACAATACTCAAATGTGAGGATCTGGAGAGACAATTACTCAAATGTGAGGATCTGGAGAGACAATTACTCAAATGTGAGGATCTGGAGAGACAATTACTCAAATTTGAGGATCTGGAGAGACAATTACTCAAATGTGAGGATCTGGAGAGACAATTACTCAAATTTGAGGATCTGGAGAGACAATTACTCAAATTTGAGGATCTGGAGAGACAATAACTCAAATGTGAGGATCTGGAGAGACAATACTCAAATGTGAGGATCTGGAGAGACAATAACTCAAATGTGAGGATCTGGAGAGACAATTACTCAAATGTGAGGATCTGGAGAGACAATTACTCAAATGTGAGGATCTGGAGAGACAATTACTCAAATGTGAGGATCTGGAGAGACAATAACTCAAATGTGAGGATCTGGAGAGACAATTACTCAAATGTGAGGATCTGGAGAGACAATTACTTAAATTTGAGGATCTGGAGAGACAATTACTCAAATTTGAGGATCTGGAGAGACAATTACTCAAATGTGAGGATCTGGAGAGACAATTACTCAAATTTGAGGATCTGGAGAGACAATTACTCAAATGTGAGGATCTGGAGAGACAATAACTCAAATGTGAGGATATGGGAAGACATTAAGTCAAATTTGAGGATCTGGGAAGACAATAACTCAAATGTGAGGATCTGGAGAGACAATTACTCAAATTTGAGGATCTGGAGAGACAATAACTCAAATTTGAGGATCTGGAGAGACAATTACTCAAATTTGAGGATCTGGAGAGACAATTACTCAAATGTGAGGATCTGGAGAGACAATAACTCAAATGTGAGGATCTGGAGAGACAATTACTCAAATGTGAGGATCTGGAGAGACAATTACTCAAATTTGAGGATCTGGAGAGACAATTACTCAAATTTGAGGATCTGGAGAGACAATAACTCAAATGTGAGGATCTGGAGAGACAATTACTCAAATGTGAGGATCTGGAGAGACAATTACTCAAATTTGAGGATATGGGAAGACATTAAGTCAAATTTGAGGATCTGGGAAGACAATAACTCAAATTTGAGGATCTGGGAAGACAATAACTCAAATTTGAGGATATGGGAAGACATTAAGTCAAATTTGAGGATCTGGGAAGACATTAACTCAAAGTTAAGGACCTACAACTACATTAACTCAAATTCGAGAGTCTGGAAAGTCATACCTATCTACAATTGAGTATCTCGGACGTAAAATATTCAAGCTTGAGAATCTGGGAAGAAAATAAATAATAACGTGGGGATATGGGCAAAGTTTTTTTAATAAGCGAAAATTTAGACCCCCTTATTACCGTTTATAAGCGTAGCACAGAGCCTCAGCCGCTCGCTTCCCCTCGTCGTAGCAGGATCTTGGGCCGATGGGATTCACGTTGCCCCAATAGTCCTCGGATTGAGGATGTCGCTCGGGATCTCCGTAAACTTCGGAGGTGCTGGCTAGCAGCAAGCGAGCTCGGGTCCGCTTGGCTAGGCCCAGCATGTTAATGGTGCCAATTAAATTGGTTTTGAGAGTCTTCACCGGATTCAGCTGGTAGTTGGGCGGGCTGGCTGGCGAGGCCAGGTGATAGATCTGGTCCACCTGGTTGATTGTTTTAGGGATCTTTTTATTTAAATAAATTGTTGACAGTTTAGCTGGATTAACTTATTGTTAGTATGAAATTCTCATTTAGATTTATCATAAATGTTTAGAAATAAAAAACAAGTAGGATTATTGAACTAGTTATTGGAATTAATCTTCGTCAAGCATTCTGATTAGCCAGGGATTAGGATTGCTCAGGGATTAGGATTGCTCAGGGATTGTGATTGCTTAGGGATTAGGATTGCTCGGGGATTATGATTGCTCAGGGATTAGGATTGCTCAGGGATAAGGATTGCTCAGAGATTAGGATTGCTCAGGGATTAGGATTGCTCAGGGATTAGGATTGCTCAGGGATTAGGATTGCTCAGGGATTAGGATTGCTCAGAGATTAGGATTGCTCAGGGATTAGGATTGCTCAGGGATTAGGATTGCTCAGGGATTAGGATTGCTCAGGGATTAGGATTGCTCAGGGATTATGATTGCTCAGGGATTAGGATTGCTCAGGGATTAGGATTGCTCAGAGATTAGGATTGCTCAGGGATTAGGATTGCTCAGGGATTAGGATTGCTCAGGGATTAGGATTGCTCAGGGATTAGGATTGCTCAGGGATTAGGATTGCTCAGGGATTATGATTGCTCAGGGATTAGAAGTGATCAGGGATTAGAATTAATTAGGGATTATGATTGCGCAGGGATTAGGATTGCTCAGGGATTAGGATTGCTCAGGGATTATGATTGTTCAGGGATTAGGATTGATCAGGGATTATGATTGCTCAGGGATTAGGATTGCTCAGGAATTAGGATTGCTCAGGGATTATGATTGCTCAGGGATTGGGATGAATCAGGAATCAAGATTAGCCGGGGATTAGGATGCTCAGGAATTGGGATGGATCAGGGATAAGCATTTCTCAGGGATTAGGATTTCTCAGAGTTATAATAGTTTGGGCACGCATGAATCTGAGATTTATGGATGCATTGTGCAAGTAGAAAAAAACTCAAACATTAAAGCAGCACTAAGCACTACTCGCCTCAATAAACAGCGGATTAACAATATCGTGATGCAGCAATTCAAAATTAGCGTGCCCAATCCAGTGCTCAATATTGTCGCGCCGCCCAGTAAAGAAATTATCTGCCACGATAACTGTGTGACCAGCGCGCATCAGCGCATCGGCCAGATGGCTGCCAACAAAACCGGCGCCGCCAGTGATGAGGATTCGCCGACGCTGGCGCCAATCCAGACGGGCTACGGGCGGAAACTGGCGCGTTTCCAACGCTGAGACGCGTCGTTTTAACGAGTCTAATTCTCCTGGGGAGGCGTCTTTAGACAAAGCCGAAGGAGCGCTGAGGAAATGCTCCGGATGAGCGTCTGGTACAGCGGCTGGCGTGTTTCGATAGTTGCTAGGCGGAAATCCGTTGCTTAGTAGGAAAGCGCTTAATGCGAAGGCTAGCAAGGAGAGCGACACTTTGAGAATGGTGTTGACCCTGAACATGGCGAATGCGATGGCGCTGCAAGTCAACAGGTGTGGCTTATATATTATATATTATATGTGCCTTATATTATTATTTTTCTATTTACTTATCTATTTGTGAAGATGAGACTAGTAAATTAAATTACTTCACTCCTTGTTAGTGCCACATTTTAGCCCCACACACATTATTAATTTATAGATTTAAACTTAATTCACCAGGTCCATTAAAACAAAACAATATTACAAGGGCCACTTGCTAGTCAAAAATGTGTATATCTATAGTGGAATCATCTTTTTAAGACATTATTCAATAATATTTATTTATTTATTTATTTACAATTGATGGCTATCCTAATTCTATGCTGCTAAACACCATATTTAGGCAACCTTAGCATTATAGTATAGGTGTCATTTTGAAAAGAATATTACAATTGAACATTTATTGATAGGGATGGGTTTTTAGGGATAAATCAAGAAAAACTTATAAGCCAGTTCTAGAACTAATAGTGTTAGATAAAGTATATAATAGACAAAAATATTTATATTGCAATCTTATAGCATTTTATTTTAGGCTATTTAAATTTATTGCTACAATATTTTTGCGACTTTAGCTTTAGGTTATAATATGATTATGAAAATTTAACCTCTCTTCTAAGAGTCTTAAATTTAAAAGGCTCCATTGAATAAAATGGAACTAGTAAATAACTTTTCAAATTGTATATTGTAGCCTATAGACAAAAAATAAAGTTGATATATTATTGGGTTAACATCATACATGCGCAACCTCCTGAATCTTACCTGGCCAGTGCGATGTTGTTTAGTGTAAGTGCGACATTGTTTCTGACAAAAAGTGCAACATTGTTCAGTATAAGTGCAACATAGCTCATCAGTGGAAAAATTTGCGACTTAGTTGGCCAAAAATTTCGAAGGACCAAAAAAGGTCCTGCAAACCATTTTTGCCTGAATCTTCCCCATTCTTCTCCATTTTGCGACTTACCCCCTTGTTTTTCACCAATTTTGTAACTTACATCAGTAATTTTGCAACTTGCATCGGCGATTTTGCGATATATATTGGCGATTTTGCAACTTGCATCGGCGATTTTGCGACATACATCAGCGATTTTGCAATGTCCCTTGCTTGGCAGGCCTGTCACCTGGCCGATTTGGCCAGGTCAGCCAGGTGTTGCGCATGTATGGTTAACATTAGGCCTAATATTCTAGAGGAAAAGTATTAAGTATATAGCTATTATAATTATGTTATTATATTGGGACTGGGTTTATTTTTTGTGCTATAGGGATGTTATAGCATCTTGACTTTGAGGATTGCCTTCTGAAATTTGATAGCCTATAGGATGCAATTTTGCATCCTAATTTTTTTAATTCTTCACAATAAAAGCCAAAAAGTCCTCTTAAATAAGACTTTCAAAAATTGCATCCTAAACCCTGAAATCACATCCTGAAATTGAGAACATCATGCAATTTTGCATCCTGTGCCAAGCAAAAAATTAACCCAGTATTGGGGCATAGAGCTAGGTCCTAATTAAGTTTACATTTGATTTGGTCTTTTTTATACTAATATAGGCCTATACTTATTGAATAAAATCAGCTAATAAAATGATACAAGCAGAACCATTCCTGTATCCGTATAATATGAAGTAAAGCCATAAAAATAATATGCCTTGTGCAGTTGATATTTTGTTTTTGGATAATTCAATTCACTTACAAATGGTGTTAAAACATTAACAAACAATGTTGCTATGATACCTTTCTTTAGGTCCTAACAGACACGATTAAAGAAATTTCTAAAAATAAAACTAGACTGAATTTTTTACATACTATATACGCCCTCCAATCGCTTATCATATTAGTGAAAGATTTAAGGAAGATTATGTGCACTGCTTCAAAAAACGGGAGGGACAGCAATCTTAGCCCACTTGAAATCAATATAAAACCATGTTGTCTCGCGGGTCAGGTTATTCTCAAATCACCACACCACTGAGTCACAAACAAGCGCTACCGAAAGCGAAAGTTAGTGATGAGTCACGTGTGTGTTAGTGTAACATGATTTTCAAGGGGGCTGAGACGGCTGTCCTGTTTTTTGGAACACAGTGTAAGTCTGTTTCGAAGAATTTAGGAATTTGATTTTTTTAATTCTAATGCGTAAAATAATAAAGATGCACACTTTCTGTAGAAATTCAAGCAAGAACCTATCTTTTCGATAAATTTTTGCGATTTATACTAAATTTTTCTAGTCAAAACTTGAATGCAACTTCTAATGCCAAGCTACACTATTGACCATGCACATAATTCATTAGTTTTCTGCGACTGACCGCACCGCACGTCTGGCACGCTACATTTTATTGTTGCTAGTACGAGCGTAAGCCCATAAGTTTCGATACGATTGGGCCTAACTGCTTTACACCGCGCCAAAATTCAACGTGCCCATATTATTCACCTTGTTATGGGCCAATAGTCCAATACATACGCACCGTTGCATGCATACAGCATGTATCTCGAAATTTGATGGTTTTTAATTGGAGAGCTGAGCAGGCACAGAACTTACATGTACATGCAAGTTTAGTGGTCGGGTGGCTCCTAATCAGAATTAATAACTACCTAAAACACTACTCACGCTTGACGCTAGGGGCAGCTCAACTAATGAAAGCCGAAATTCATGTATTTCACGAACCCCAACTAAAATTCGCTAGCTTAAATACAAGGACCTACTTACATTGTAATTACATGTATAGATATGTGAGCCTGATATTCTCATTCAGCTGTTTCGCCATGGTGAATCTCGGCAGCTAGAAGCCGCAAATTTTTTCTGAGGTTTTTAGAACCTCTTTTCTTAGGGCTGGACGCAATTTTGCATTTAGAAGTGAATTGACATGGCATCGCCTCCAAGGCGACACTAGTGCTTATTGGGCAGGCAGGCGATGGCAGGAGTGAGCTGTGGCAATCATGAAAACTCTTGGAAGAATATCGTGGCGCGTCTTTTCTGGATAAGTGTTAAAAACGTTGGATTTGAGGGAGGATACATTAGTGACTCTTCCAGTCAGGCAGGAACTCTCTGACAATCGACACAGAGTCATGGAATTAGGCAGTCTAGCTCTGTTAAGCCCTCTGAGGTTCTGTGGGGCCGGATTTGTGTAGACGCGTTTCTTCACAAGGGCAAAGAGCCTGACATTCCAGCAGAGTCTTTGATGAGGTGGGCGAGAGCAGAGAAACCGACACCACCAACGCCCTGAGGTTCGGTAATGGGGGCATTTTCCTATCCAGACCAATGTCCACATTCTCGTCATTTCGTTTGCTCGGATCTGATTCCAGCCGCATCAGCTTATGCGACCTCAGGGGGTGAAGCAAGACTCAGAGACCCGGCTGGGTAGCTGTCGTACTACATGTACATGTAGGTACATGTAGTTGCTTATCCCGTAGATGGCGACACACCTAGACTGCGCTTTGAACGATACTTTGCACACTCTAAGATGTGAAAATTAATGACAGAAATTGAAATTTTAGAGTAGAATATGCAGTGGCGGATCCATGGGGTCAGCTGACCCCCATAAAAAATTTTGGGGTCATGACCGTTATTTGTAAAAGTTCACTGCACCAAATTTTCAAGTGGTGCATGAGATGGATTACACATCAATTGATATGCAAATGGTGCAACCAAACTTAGGGGAAATAAGGTCGAATAAAAGTGCACTAAACTGAAGGCAAAAAGGTAAGTATTGCTGCCATGGAGGATATTGTTTGCTGAACCTTGCGAGCCTATTAATAGATTTGAAATTTATCGATATTTGCAGATATTTTGAAACAAGTTACTTTAAAATCTGCCTGAAAGCATGCATCAATAATGTAGAGCATACGCTCGTATAGCTGCTGCCATGGGACCTTACGAGATACGACCTGGAGGGAGTTTTCTAACCACGCAGCGTGCAAACAGAGGAAGAATATTTTTTTGAGTGAAGGGAAGCAGCAGCTCAGTTTGATCGATTTCCAAGGAGCTAGAAACGCTGCGTCGTGCGTTTCAGACGTTTTTTTCAAATGCTAACAAACAGAATCCAGGGGAGCTGGCAACCAACCAAACCCCAGGGTAGTTGAATAAGCAGCCTCGCTATGATGAGGATGTTAGGAAGCTGAACTACGGGGCAAAGGAAATTTTCTGTCAAACAAGGACGACGCGCGGGTGTGAAAGCTACGCAGACTTAATATTCCCAGTCTGGGAGAAAAACACTAAAAATAGAGCGACTGAGTGCGCACAGCACGTGCAGAGTCGGGTAGGAAACTGTGCTCAAAGTTAACACGCCTGGGTATTTATAAAGACGCGTGTGAACTTTCTGCTGAAAGACGCAAACGGAGATGAGAGTTACCTATAGATTTAGTCACACTTCCTACTTGATATTAAAAGTTGTACAAGTTGTTTCAACTAGTGGAATAGGACGAGCAAGCACCAGCGAATTATATTTTTGAGAACGATAGAATCCAAGATCGACAGTATGGCTCCGTGCTACAGACGAAGGCATCATCGACGCAATATCGGCAGTCGGTTGGTGAGCTTTGTTGGCGCCGCAATTTGCTCTCTACTAATTGTGATTTTCATTTTGGTCCAGAACCAAATCAGCAACGATCGTATTTATAACTTTGTCTACTATGCCGGAAATAACATTTTTGGCTTTGGAAATGTCGACGATCAATTTTCGGACGACCCAGCTGTGGAGGCGAAAATTCAAAGCATAGTCAATCAACAGAGTTTCTTGGCATCGTCACGAATGAGAAATCTCAGCACAAGCGGATGTCACAACCGCATTCCAGCGCTGCTACATCAGATTTACTCCGCTGACAATGCACCCTTGGAATACCGATCGTCAATAGGCGCTTGTTTGGCTCTCAATCCGCAATTTGCCTACATGCTGTGGACAGACAAGGATGCTAGTGAGTTCATGCGAGCTCACTACGCTCAGTTTGTTGACCTGTACAACAGTTACAGCCAGCCGCTGCAGCGATCCGACGTGTTGAGATATTTTATTCTACATCACTTTGGAGGTGAGTTTTGCAATTTGCTTTAGAAAGTTTGTTCGTCAATAGACACAAAATTAGCTACAAGCGATTTTCCAGGAGTATACCTCGACATGGACGTTCACTGTCTTCGACCCATGGACTCTCTAGTCTCAAGAGAAACCTGCTTCTTTGATCAGGAGAGGCCGGAGCAGAGTAAAATATTGCACGGTGTGGACTTTTCTGTGATGAATTCCGCAATCGGCTGCGTCAGAGGGCATCCGTTTCTTGAACAGGTGCATTCGAAACCTACGTCCGGACGACAGGCACGGTAAGTGGACTGACGACTGACCCTAAAATATATCTTAAGTTGAGAATCGAGCTACCCTAGGCAGGGAATATTGTGTGGCTCCTTCTGATTGTTTTCATGAATACCAGGATATGTCATCTAACCCAATTTCCCATTTCAGGCGCGGACATAATCAGAACTACAGGGCCGCTGTACTTGACCAACCAATTAAAACTGTTTCAACGTAATTATCTAGTTAGTCAGCGCAAAGGCCTGCGAATACTCAACCCGGGGGTGTTCTCACCTCTGTTGGATAGATCTGCCCAATTGGAGGGTGTTTGCGGTGAGTTCAGTTTGTTGGATAAAGACTTTGCGAAAGACTCAAGAAATATCCACTAAACTTGTCGATAAGTGGGATGCTTAAAAAATGGCGTCATTACTAAGGTACTTTTGTGGACAATATTTTAAATTATTTTTATCCTCATACGATATCCCCTCCGAACATTGCTCTTTAAACAGTGCGTCTAGCCAAGGATCAGTTGTTGACTGATGCTCAAGAGCCTTCAGCTTCATCAACAATAATGATGAAACTGGACGCCTGTCATCAGCTGGTCAGATCTAACCAAAGCCAATGGATCACCAGTCGAACCCTGGCTATTCACCGGTTCCTACACCTGGGCTATGCCTGGTCGCGGCACCCGGTATCGTTATAAATTTTCTATAACAAGCCTGCATCTTCAGCAGCGGAAGAAAACCTATTTTGCGGCGATACGAAGTGAAAATCTTTATAGATTTGTTCGGCTAACAGTTGCCGACTTGCATCAACTGGTCAACGTGTGCTTCGCTCCAAGCGTCAGAAACCCCCTGTCAGTTTATCACAGTTTTACTTAGTGAATGTCGATGAAAAACTGTGAACCATCAGCATTAAATTCGTTAAAATAAACAAAACTAACAGACAATTTTTGCATGATCTTCAATGAATGAAAAATCGTTTTGCCCAATTTTATTGAGAATTGGTAGCTTCGAATTTTGACCGTGTGTCTAAGGTCTTATCTAGAACAGCTATTGGCCGAAGAAGTGTGAATCGTTAATCCCAGCGTGCAAACTCAAGACCTGCCCCGAGTCAACTGCCAAAACAGACTTTCAGACGAAACAAAGACTCCCAAACGTTAGAACATTTCTACTAAATAAAGAGAGGGATATCGTCTAAGTGCTAAACGTTTACAATTCTGTTAGAAAATGGGTTTTATCCTCCCGGTGTGAAGAAATGCGGCTCCTTGCGTGTTTAACTGACTTTTTTGTGTTTAAAAAGGACGATCCTTAGAACCTAAGACTTCCAACTGAATTTGTAATTATGTATTGAAAATAAAAATTAAAGAAAAAGTTGGTGGATCATGTAGACAAATATTTTTATTTTTATCAATCTTGTAGCTCAATAATGGATTATAATATTTGGTATTTTATTATACGATAGCATCACAACAAATGAAACAAATAAATAAGTAAATTAAATACCGCAGAATTTATAGATACACTCTCCATTCTCGTAACATTATAAACTACTCAATAGTCAAAATATTTTTTACCAGACACCAAAGGCATTAATAATTAAAATGAGTTTCAACAAATATAGAATAAGATAGTCATCAGCAAAAAACTAGCTAATGACACATTACTTGCAACTCCTAATCAATAGACTACAAATCGCCATATATTTGAAAAACGAATACTTATTAACTAACATAATTAATTTTCAAAACAAGCTCCAATTCTTGAGTTACGTAGTGCTAAGTGGGTTTTAGAAGTAGGATTTTGGTTTAGGAGTTTTTAGGTACAAACTAATTGGGATTTTATAAACGATTGGAAGAAAAGTTTTACTGCACAAATAGTATAGTAAAATTAAATATTATCGGATAGATAAACGGTAAACTTACTTAAAAGTGAAATATGGGATTTAGGATCTTACTATAAGGAATTAGGATTAGGATCGAATGAAGAGGCTTAAAATATATTTTTGACCCCCCTAAGACATGAGCCAAACGATAATTGCAAAGCAAAACCACAATCATATCATCACCACCAGCAAGCCAAGAAAAATTGACACCAGCTCAACTATCTCCAGTCTGATCGTCTTTGTGCACAACAACGCCTCTGGCGATGAGATCCGGAATCTCTACAGCCAACCAGGGCCCCAAACCCAGCGCCATAGCGTGGGCGATGCCAAATTTCGGCACATTACGAGCCCACAACGGTTTGAAATGATCTGTCAGGCAGATGCGACCGCCGCGGTACATCTTGGCGGTCTTGCCGTCCAGTTCCGGGATGGCTATCTCGGGCGCCGTAGTGGGATAAGTCACTGGTATGTCAAATTCTACGCCGAATTCGTACCTGCCAATCAATATATATATAATGAAACGAATAAGTCTACCGATATGTATGGAAAATGACATACTGAAAGTTTGAACAAGGCACAATGCGTCACCTCTTCAGCTGATCGTAGTACCAACATTTGCCAAACCAACGGGTGCCTTCTTGGTTAGACTCCAGTCTGAACCAGTCATTATCGGCCTGTTTGTTAGTCTGCACGTACTGTATGAGAGCCTGGTACTCCTCCTTGAGCCGCTGCACCCACAGGTCGGCATCTCTAGGGCCAGCTTTAGTCTTTAATAGGGGAATAGCTGCTAAAGTTTTCTTTGTAGCTTCATCAACCATTCTGCTATTGTATTGGATACTTGCTTTGAACAAATCTGTAATTATATTAAATTGGGAGTCAAAGCTGTATCACTTTACTTAAAGTATCAAGTAACTAGATAAAAATTAGCAAGATAAAATAAATGTTTGTCTTAGTCACCAAGAAGGTTTTGTTTTTGAAACCCAAGGCTTAAGGACTTTTATTGTCTTTGAACACTTGAGGCATTTAACTAGATAGACTGGCTTAGTTCAAGCAGCGAAGATGACATATCAGTATGGGCCTGGATATTAATGGTCAGTCTTGTAGGATAATCTAAATAGCCAGCTCCCTGTAAGTCAGTGACATACATTTAAATTTGTGCTTGAACAAGTTTTGTTTTAATGAATGATCTTTGTGTATGAGGGTTATGTCATAAATTTGCTGGCAAGTGTAACTCTCGTATTAATCAATCAAACAACAGAACAGCAAATAATCAACATTCGGCTTCTCAGCATAGCCTCCCTTAAGCTACATGCACTTGTGCCACCTCTCTGGCAGATTCCCTTGGCAAAGAACTCTGTGGGTGTACTCCAAACCCACTGGTTGATGGTACAGCTAAGAGCATAAATGCTTACATAGTGGTGTCCACAAAGAGGCTCTTTCATCTTGGGAAATAGCCATTAGTCTGTGGGGGCCAGGTTGGGAGAATAGACTGGGTGAGGCATCAGCTCTCTTGATGATATCACAATAGTATTGGGCATTGATAGTTCTGCCTTCAGGTAGCCACTCAATCAGCAGGATGCCCTCTCTGTCCCAAAAAAATGTTGCCATACCCTATCCAGCTGACTGCACATTCTTGGCCTTCACAGGTGGGTCTTCATCTGGTGCCTTCCAGATGCTGCTCGGTTTCTGGCTCATAGTAGTGAAACCAGGATTCATCACCAGTCAAAAGGCAGCCAAGAAAATGGACCCATTGGGCAACAATTGCTTAAATGTTTATGTTTTATGCGTCATGTTTACATGGTCCGAAATGATGTAATGAATGCTATTCATCGGGATCTCTAGTTAGGCCTCTAGTTGCCGACGGGTTGCTCTGTGATCATCATTCAGGGTGTGCAGCACACGCTGGATGTTATCAATGGAGGTCGATGTTCGTGGTGCACCTGGGCGAAGGACATAATCAACAGTTTCCCAATTATCCTTGAAGCGCTGGACCCACTTTGAAACTGTTTGCCTAGACTGTGCATCTTTGCCAAATATTTGCTACAGTTTGCGAAAGATATTGACCTGCTTCTTGTGCTGCTTCCACAGCGACCAAATGACAGTACACTTTGCAGTCTTGCTTTTTTCCAGTTGCCAAAGAAAGGAGTTGGATAAAAATTTGCTTGATTTTCTAAGACCTAGAAGAAAGATTTTACATAGACATTAACCTCATGACTGACTGAATTGCTGTAACAAATATTGACTTGATTGCTTAAACAAGTGAAGGCTGGGTTCATTTTTTGGATGGACACAGGATGCAAAATTGCAGCATGTTCTTAATTTTAGGATGCTATTTCAGGGTTTTGGATGCAATTTTTTAGAAGTCCCATTTAAGAAGTCTTTTATTATGAATAATTAAAAAAATCAGGATGCAAAATCACATCCTATATTGAATTTCAGGATGCAATTCTCAAAGTCAAGATGCTATAGCATCCCTATCCCACAAAAAATAAACCCAGAGTGAAGGGCTAGAGAAATATCTCAGTGAATTTATGACACAACCATCATATTTTTTTAATTTTTTTATTTTATAAAATATAGTACAAAAGATATTTTGCCTATTATAAAAATATGAATGTACTGATTGCAGAAAAAGTGATACTTTTTAAGACATTGAATGATAAGAAAAGCAGGTGAGCTAGAGTTAATCAACAAATATTGTTACAAGTCAGGACCTCTGGATAATGACAATATAGTTAGTTGCAAGTGAGACTTTAGGATAATGGGCCAAGCCACAAGTGCACAAAGCACTAGTGATGGATCGAAAAAAATTTTTGTATCGAAATCGAAATTGAAATTTTCGCGATTTCTATTACGAAATTGAAATTGAAATTGAAATTGTTGTTTAAACAAAGTTACGAGCATTTCCTTTTCTACTTTTTTCGCTTCAAAAACATTTTTCTGCATGCTGTTTCTTGTTGCTTTCTGATGGGTATACTAGACAATTGAAAGTGATGTACGAAGGTGAGTATATTTGTAAACAGTGTAAAAGTACCCCATTATGCATTGATTTACTTAATTTTGTCATAATTTTAATGCAATAATTTTTTATTTTTAAACATAAGCAGTACATGCTGTACATACGAGCTGTACACTCAGGCAGGGCCTTCTCAACCAATAGCAGAACAAACCAAATCTAGGCGCAGCCTATGGGCAATTAGTCTTGAATGAGGGGCTGACTAATTACGCCACAATTCATGAAAGTATTGAGCAGCTAGCCCCTTCCTCTTATACATTCTTGCCCAGTGCAATTGCTGTCTTTTTTAATTTCGAATTGCAATGTTGTAAGACTTCTCAACTTAAAAACCACCAAGGCAGGAATTCCCAGTCACATTAAATTTGATACCAGCCTATTGACTATTCACACATTTTAGCACACAGAGGGGTGTCATGTGGATCAGTTCAGTTTGTTCATAAGGACTTAGTACATTATGTCTTTAGAATGCAAATGTGCAATTTGGCCTAGTTCAAATAAATTCACTAAGCTGGACTCAAAGTTAAAGACCTCCCTCTCCAGACAGGCTCCACACTGGGCCACCTTATTTCTAAAATTCCTGACTTAGCAACTGTGCCACTGTGGGCTTTACCTGCTTGCTTTTTAGTTTTACTGAAGATAAAATTTCAAAACTGGTTTTGATGAAGCATATTGAAATTCGAAATTGAAATTGAAATAATTTTGGAAAGAAAATTGTTTCGAAATTCGAAATATTGAAATTGAAATTGAATTTCGATCCATCACTACAAAGCACACAAGTGAGAATAGGCTAGGTAGAGAATAGAATAGTCTATTGAAAGACTAGGTTATTTGTTTAGCAAATACTAATAAGCTATACTCTAATGCTATACTAAGATTTTGCACTTACATGGAAGTTATACTCAGGATCTATACTCCAATATTAGGAACTAATTAATCATTAATTATTAGGGCTAAGCATTTGGGAATACATAGAGCCATGAAACTCTGATCTTGGTGATTCTCTAGGACTGTGCACATGTAGACCACATGGCATAGAAATTTATAGGCATTACTAATAGATTCTATTAAATGCATGCTTAGAAATAATAATTTAGAGTTAATATAGAAGAACACTACAATACTAAAGCTAGGTAACTTATCAATAATTAGTGGATTTTAAGAATTATAATATACTTTTACTTCTTTACTATCATTTAATTATATTTGTATATGCTTTATGTGAAGTAAACTTTAGAGTTAATTTCAGTTAATCCAAAGAAAGAATTTATAAGATACCTAGCTTTGATTTGAAGTCATTTAAAGGGACACTATATATTTAAGTGATGATAAAACAAAGCCAAAAATAGAGATGGCTAATTCTTTAAATATACTTAAAATTAGTTATCCAGCTTTGGTTTACAATCATTTAAATATATTTTAAAGAATATAAATGAAAGATAGGGGTGGACTAAAAGCTTAATAATAGCTGGCCATTTAAAAAATTTAATTTTAAAGTTCTAGGATTAAAAAAACTTTACCTACAATAATTGTAAAGCAAGAGAACAAAACTGAAATTAATTATTAATAAATAAAAAAACATGTACACATTTTGGGATCACCCAACCAACCAACATTATTGGTATACAAATGGCCCCCAAAATTTTTGTTGCATAGTGCAGGTAAGAATTTAGGCATTCTTTCAAAATAAGATCCTTCTAAGGCATATGCAATTCATACACAATCCATTTACAACTTGTTATACAAAAATAAAAAAGCAAGATCACAGCATTTATTTTTTGAGAATTAAAAGCCTTCTTTCTGTAATGCATCAAATGGTCACAAACTATATATTATAATCCATGTCACACAAAAAGGCAAATATATCATTAGAAGCAATGAATTATATAGTTATATATTTTTATTTTTCTTGTGCAACTTGAAAACAAATTTGGTGTGACAAGGATCATGATCCAAAACGAAACAAAAGGAAGACAAGCTAATGCAATAAGTCATTATTTCAATAATTGTTTCTGATTACAATTTGTTTCTTGTAAGTAACAACAAAACTCTGTTGTAAGTAGAGATGGTTTGAAATGGAATTTTTGATCCAATTCAATTCAATTCAAATATCTAGAGAACTGATCCAAATACCGAATAATACCGAATACGAATATTTAAACAAATTATGTCCCCAACTTACTACTTATTTGTGAGACTTCAGTAGTGAGTAGTGACTTAAAAAAAGTAAAAAATTAAACGATGTATTTGCAAAAGACAAAGATAAAAGACAAAAAGTATCACAAAGATGAAAATAATATCACAAAAACGCATTTCAAAGTTCAAGAGTTAAAAGTGTGTAATAAAAGGTTAAAAGAGCTCATTTCAGGGCCCCAGGTTTTGCTCTATGAAGAGCAACTGGTTGGCACTCTCCACCGTAAGTTGGTTCCTCCGCTGCAACACTATAGCACCCTTGATGCTGAAAAGTTTGGAATCAGCTGTTGACGGAGGCACTGCCAGCAGCACTTTTGCTGCTTTTGCCAGGCAGGGCAGGCGGCTAAAGTTATAAGTTTAAAGTAGTTGACCTTTGATTACATACTGCTTTGTAACTTTTTAGATAGCTAACTGAAATAAATAACTGTTGCATCAAAAGATAGAATGATAGAACTGCTTTCTAATGATACCAAGCTTGTGAAAATCTGTTGAGTTATTGAGTAGGCCTTGTTTTTAAGTGGCATGCATTGCCATGCAAAAGTATAAATACTTATGGAACACCCTTGTAAATTGAACTAATTGTGCATACACTAAGAAGGCAAACTAATTATTGGATTAGGCCTATTAGACAAGGAAATGTAAATACTTTATTTATTACCTTTGGCCTTTATTCAATATTGCAAGAAAAAAATAAAATAAAGCCTAAATGCCTTTTTTAAATAAAATTAATAGCATAATTTATGCCATAAATTAGAAAATGTCAATCAGATTAAGCCTACTAAACATTGGTCCAAGGCCTAGTTACAGGTGTATGTATCTAATAATGACCTAATGTTGATTTTTTCAGAACAACAATTAACTTCTTTTCTCTCTCAAGACTCAGGCTTAAGCTCCAAACGCACAGTCATGTATGTACACGTGTGGTTTTACTTTTCTTAGAAACCTTTTCAAAAATGTTTAAAAAAACAAATTTTTAATTAATGTGCCCGTTTGCTTAACTGTTTGCTTAAATTTTTGATGAAAAAAATAAATAATAAATGAAATCACCACTATAAAAATTTATTATTTTTTGTTTTAAAAGTCTAATGCATTTTTAACGTTTGCAAAGGAATCTGATTACGATGATTACCAAATTATTCTGGTTATTGTACTATTGTAGCGTTAGCTCTAAGAGAAGCAGATCTCAACCGTTAGCTTAAAAGAAATGTTTTGTCGCTTTTAGAGTTTAAAACAGGAACATTAATATTTTTAATCATAAATTTACTTTATTCTGAATGCAAGATTTATTGTGCTATAGGGATGCATTAGGCCTAGCATCTTGACTTTGAGAATCGGATCCTGAAATTTGATATTAATATAGGATGCAATTTCGCATCCTGATTTTTTTATTCTTCCCAATAAAAGACTTCTTTAGAAAGACTTTTAAAAAATTGCATACCAAACCCTGAATTCTGAAATTGCATCCTAAAATTAAGAATATGATGCGATTTTGCATCCTGTGCCCAGCAAAAAACAAACCCAGAATATTTTAGAATTTTCCTGTGCTAAAAATCCAAAATTAAAAATAGCCACTCGGACAATTTTCGTAGCTAGGCCCCTACCTATACTCTATTGGCCTATAAAATATTATTGTTTTAGTTACAATTGCATGCATCAGCAGCATTTATGTTAATATAATATTTAGTACTTTCTATCTGGTTTCTACTCAGTAATTTCGTCTGCTACCTGTTTGTCTGCTAGGCAGACAAAGTTGCAAACCAGTTCCTCTACCATGCAGCCAATTGCAGTGATTGGAACTAGATTAAAAGAGAGACTATTTTCTTGGCAAATAAAGCAGGTTTTTATTTGTCAAATAATGGTTAGACCCATTTCCTAAATGAATATTTGTTTTTAGATTAAATATTTTGATAGTGCATTTGCAACATACCTGGACTTAATGCCATCACTAGCAATTACTATTGCTAATTTTTTAAATTATTATGTTACTCCTTTTTATTACCAATTAATGTTATAGGCGTAGGCCCTAGGTATAATAAAGGCCTGGATAGTTATATATAGATATAGACTAAATAAAAAAGTCATACATATTAATTATTTTATTATGACCTACGGCCTACAAATTACTATCTAACTAGCTAGCACAATTTCCAAATAATAAAACAATTATTTTAAAGTTTCTACATGTACACCTATATTCATCTCTTAAATCATGCTATTAGTCATACAACAGTTGACCAAGTTGGTCAATTCAGCCAACTGATTTGGTGGCTAACCAAGGTAAGTCACAAAATTGCCTATGTAAGTCCCAAAATTGCCAATGAAAATCACAAAATCAGTGATATACATTGCAAAATCTATAAAAATGTAGGGTTTAAGTTGCAAAATGGAAGGGGTAAGTTATACAATGGGCAGTAGAAGTGTCAAATTTGGGTAGGCAATTTATAGGTGAGATTGGATCACAGGACCTTTTTTGGTCCTTCAAACTTTAAGGAACCCAAGTAAGTTGCAAATTTTTTTAACTAAGTCACACCGGCTAACCAAATTTTCTGAGTTGCACATGTATGCTGTTAGTTGAAATAGTTTGTTAAGTTGTTTATTTACTAATTATAATTTAGCAAGCCCATTATTTTTGTATTGAGCCTAGGCATATAGACAAGTATA
>CATNEM010000285.1:0-27500 GCA_950096795.1 Macrostomum cliftonense | reverse complement strand
GACTGACTGGCTGACTGACTGACTGGCTGACTGACTGACGGACTGACTGTCTGACTGACTGACTGACTGACTGACTGACTGACTGGCTGACTGACTGACTGACTGCTGACTGACTGACTGACTGGCTGACTGACTGACTGCGAATCCTTTTTTAACCATGAGCCTGTATGATATAAGAGAGAAAATAGATCTTATAAGCGAGCTTTTTTCTAGAGCATGTTCAGGTCACTATATGGGGATATGAACGCAACTCTTCCTGTCTTTCCTCTATGTTTTGCTTTAGACTTGGAGTGAGTGCCTATATATGCACTGTTGACACAAGTGACCACTTCCTTTCTGTGTGTTTGTGTTTCTTAATCCTCTTACGAGTTGTAGAACCCTAACCTAGCCAAGTATTCTTTATTCCTGGCCTGATTGATTAGTCAATAAATTGATGATGACTGCACGCAAATTTTAAAGTTTTGCTTCATCGCCAAAGTATGGAATTTATTATGCTAAAAGGCACGCCTTCTAGGCATGTCTTTCAAAGCTAAAATGACGGTTTTTATCGCAATTTTTTAATGTTTCGTATAAGATCGCTGAAGGTTATGACATTTTAACAAACGTAGGAAATGTCTTTTCTTCCTAACGTTAGTATTAGTTTCGCAGACTAGGATTATAATCCCGTCGGTTCCTAATTAGCTCGGATCTTTTAAGCTACAGAAATCCTCAGATAGCTGGTTCTGCTAATTACCAATTTCCTAAATTTATTTCCCTAAGACAGAGACCAAGGATTTCTTCCTTCTCCAGGTAGCCTGTTGCAATTCAATTATCAGATATGTATTTTAAAGGAACCCAAAACATAATTAAGTTGGATTAAATCTATCGGTTTTCTCTACTCTAGTATATTGATATTCTTCATTCCTCGTGTTTCTTCTTTACGATAAAAGGCATGAAAAAATTTCTAAATAGCCATATTTTCTCAAATCGCTATACTGTATGAAGTACTATTTAAGTATCTGACCAGATGGAATCACGTGACCGTCCCAACCGTATAAAATCGTGTGAAAACAATTAGCCAAATCGAATCACGTGACCTATGTTACTCAAATTAAATCACGTGACTTTTCCAATTTCATAATTGTGAATAATCTTGCTTGTTATAATTCCAATGCTAATCACAGAATATATATGTATTGTAAATTCACGTGACGTAATAAAATTTAATGACCTAATAAAAGCCTGATGAAGTCACGTAAGCTATGAAAGCGAAAAAAATCCGGATTAATCACCTTTCTAAGGTGATTAATCGCGTGACGTATCTACCCCAATCGAATCACTTGACCATCTAGCCAAATAGAATCACGTGACCTATCTAGCCAAATAGAATCACGTGACCTATCTAGCCAAATAGAATCACTTGACCATCTAGCCAAATAGAATCACGTGACCTATCTAGCCAAATAGAATAACGTGACCTATCTAGCCAAATAGAATAACGTGACCTATCAAGCCAAATAGAATCACGTGACCTATCTAGCCGAATAGAATCACGTGACCTATCAAGCCAAATAGAATCACGTGACCTATCAAGCCAAATAGAATAACGTGACCTATCAAGCCAAATAGAATCACGTGACCTATCTAGCCGAATAGAATCACGTGACCTATCAAGCCAAATAGAATCAGGTGACCTATCTAGCCAAATACAATCACGTGACCTATCTAGCCAAATAGAATCACGTGACCTATCTAGCCGAATAGAATCACGTGACCTATCAAGCCAAATAGAATCACGTGACCTATCAAGCTAAATAGAATCACGTGACCTATCTAGCCAAATAGAATCACGTGACCTATCAAGCCAAATAGAATCACGTGACCTATCAAGCCAAATAGAATAACGTGACCTATCAAGCCAAATAGAATCACGTGACCTATCTAGCCGAATAGAATCACGTGACCTATCAAGCCAAATAGAATCACGTGACCTATCTAGCCAAATACAATCACGTGACCTATCTAGCCAAATAGAATCACGTGACCTATCTAGCCGAATAGAATCACGTGACCTATCAAGCCAAATAGAATCACGTGACCTATCAAGCCAAATAGAATCACGTGACCTATCTAGCCAAATAGAATCACGTGACCTATCTAGCCGAATAGAATCACGTGACCTATCAAGCCAAATAGAATCACGTGGCCTATCAAGCCAAATAGAATAACGTGACCTATCAATCCAAATAGAATCACGTGACCATCTAGCCAAATAGAACCACGTGACCTATCTAGCCGAATAGAATCACGTGACCTATCAAGCCAAATAGAATCACGTGACCTATCAAGCCAAATAGAATAACGTGACCTATCTAGCCAAATAGAATCACGTGACCATCTAGCCAAATAGAACCACGTGACCTATCTAGCCAAATAGAATCACGTGACCTATCTAGCCAAATAGAATAACGTGACCTATCAAGCCAAATAGAATCACGTGACCTATCTAGCCGAATAGAATCACGTGACCTATCTAGCCGAATAGAATCACGTGACCTATCAAGCCAAATAGAATCACGTGACCTATCTAGCCAAATAGAATCAGGTGACCTATCTAGCCAAATAGAATCACGTGACCTATCTAGCCAAATAGAATCACGTGACCTATCAAGCCAAATAGAATAACGTGACCTATCTAGCCAAATAGAATAACGTGACCTATCAAGCCAAATAGAATCACGTGACCTATCTAGCCGAATAGAATCACGTGACCTATCTAGCCAAATAGAATCACGTGACCTATCTAGCCAAATAGAATCACGTGACCTATCTAGCCAAATAGAATCACGTGACCTATTTAGCCAAAATTGAATAACTTAACCTCGTTAAAATATGTGCATGATTAAGCATTAAAAATCTTAAATTGCGTAACCCAATTAATTTTCAGTCACCCAAATAATAATTCTATATCTATAAATAAACACTCCAGGTGCAAATCCGACCCTGGCGCCTAAGCGAATCAGATTTCGTTTTAGACGCCAGCCAGCCATTGGATCCGCGCAAAACCATATTTGTTGGCGGCGTTCCCAGACCGTTGCGCGCCTGCGAGCTCGCCAACATTATGAACAACTTGTACGGCGGCGTCTGCTACGCCGGCATCGACACCGACCCGGAGCTCAAGTACCCGAAAGGCGCCGGCCGCGTGGCGTTCAGCAGCCAGCAGAGCTACATAGCCGCCATCAGCGCCAGATTCGTCCAGTTGAAACACGGCGCCGATATTGACAAACGCGTCGAAGTTAAGCCCTACGTGCTGGACGATCAACTGTGCGACGAGTGCGGCGGCGCGATGTGCGCCGGGAAATTCGCTCCGTTCTTCTGCGCCAACGTGACCTGTCTGCAGTACTATTGCGAGCACTGCTGGGCGGTAATTCACGATCCGGATTCGGGCAGGCAGTTTCACAAGCCACTAGTGAAGGAGGGAGCCGATAGGCCTAGGGCTGTGCCGTTCAGGTGGTGAATTCAGTTTAAGCTGTGGCTTTCTAAGAATGAAACTTTGTTTAGCACACTATTGAGATTATTGTGATGTTGGTTGTTGTGATAATTTGATTAAGATTGGGGATTTTTATATCTAAATCTGATTCCATATTGTTGTGCACATTATTTAGAAATATAAGAAATGTTTTCTTAATGATTTTCGTATTATTATTTTAAAGCTTTTGAAGTCAATATAGTACTGATTGTGAGCTTTATATTTTAGATTGCATATTATATATGAAAAATTATACTATGCTGTGTTCGTTCATTTTAAAATTACTAGTTCACTAGTAGGTTTTTTCCGATAAACAAATATATTTTTTTTTCTCGTATACTTGTTATATAATTATTCACTAATGTCCTAATGATGCTACTGTTATTCTGTAAAGTAGTGTGTTAGCGAATTATTTATTCTTTATATTTTTATTTTTACTGCAAAATCACGTAGAATTATTAAGGCTTTTGTTGAAAGTACATTTTTATGTACAATACACTGTTGTATTTGAAGGCGTTTAAACAAACACCTATTAATATAAGTTGTTGGTTGTTTACATTTTAGATAATTTTATGTGTTACTGCAATCACTCACCTGGCCCTAAGCTGAATTTGCTTTTTTACAAATTTGATTTTTCATTATCTAGTCACATATTTGGTGGAAGTATTTTTCCTATATTTATTTATACTTATTCGTGAGTTAACTTAGTTTTCATTTTGCATTAATAAACTTCTTGTGATATCTTTATAGTCTACTTTTATTAAGATGGTATTTGGTATTTCTGCTTTCTATATTTTTGTGTATTTATTGTTTTTGTTGTTTCGGGAAAAACCTATGCATAGCGCATTGTTTATTGATTTTTACTTACTTTGACATATATATCATTAAAAGTACATTTTATCCTGTTTTGAGGTGTCGGATTTATCCCACTTAATGAAGCTTTTCCTAGCGCTTTTATTTAAACAAAATTGTTTACAATGCAGTCTTTTCGTTGACTACCAAAAATCTTTTTGTACTTTTCTTTTTTGTTTAGTTTTTTTCTACGGAGATTTTTAAACTAATTTATTTGTTTAATCGTGATTCTTGACCTCTTCCGTTTTTTTTCCAAGAAATACTGTTGTTTTGTATATGTTTCTATACTATAGCCCAGTTGTGTGGGTGATATTTGTATTCTGCTTGATTTTTTGTGTTAAATCTTACTGGTAATAGTTGAATTTAATTTCCATTTGAATACCAATTTGCTAATTCGTCGTTTTTATATCCTTTTTTACCCTTCAATTTTTTGGAATTTGTACACATTTTATTTTTTGTTTGTTTCTTGTCAAATTGTTTTATACTATTGTGCACACAGAAATTATTGTTTATTATTTTCAGTTTCTAATTAAAAAATTATATGTTAAAAAAGCACAATTAATCACGCGCACAATTCTATTTAGGAAAGAAAGATTTTAGCAATTTTCTTACTATATTACTATTGAAAAAAAGTAGTAGTGCTAAGCAAAAATTAGATACTTTTTTTAAATTCAGCATTATAGAAACGTCTATTACTTATTCATTTTTGAATCGAAAATCTAATCAAGTAATAATATTTTACATTGATGACTAACCAGGACTTCAAACAGAAAGCCTATACAAAAATACAGAATTTATTAATTTTTTGTTGTACGTCAGGTGAATTTGTAATTTTTATCTGTCCCATTTCTTTTTTTGTTTGTTTTAGTTTATATGGTTTTTTGCTCATTTAATTCTGTGTCTATCTTTATGTGTGCGCCATATTTTATATAACCTATTTAATACTATTTTCCCCTATCTATCGTTATATTTTGTTATTGTGACAATACTCTGATAAAATGGTATAGTTTTTTACATTTATTACTATCACTACGTTATTATATTGCCGGTTTTTTTCTAAAAACTGAAATAAACGTTTTGTGATTAATTTGTCCTTTTGTTTGTTGGTTAACATTAATTTTTGTTTAAATTATAAGTCTTGAAATTGTCACTTGATCTCTTGCTGTTTTTTACGTTTATATATGAATGCATGCACTATGCTTCAAAATAAGGTCCAGGCATACATGATTACTACATTTATTCTAACTAATCGAAAGTCAATTTGAAGAAAACGTTCATTTTTCATAATAAGTAAGTTAGTTAATTAACGAACTAGTATAGCGAAAGGCGTGAAACGAAAAAAGGATTTAACGTGGTAAGATTTTAAACAGATTTTCGCAAAATTAGTTTGACGAAAATAACTAACTAGGGATCTGCATTAGCTCAATAAGAAGTTCTATCTATGCGTCAAAAAATTAGAATTAAAACGTCATTTTTTACGTTTTACTTGATTTTTAATACCAAGAGTAATTAACAATCGCTTCAATCTACTAACTAAAGCCCGACCAGTAGTAAAAACCGTGCATCAACAAATTTTTTCATAAAAATCATCAAAAAAACCGGCAATCAGAGCCGCTGCTGGGCCTAGGGGCTGTCACTGTCACTGTTCTGTCACTGTCTGACAGAATCCAACTCTGTGTCTGACAGAATCCAACTCGCTGTCTGACAGAATCCAACTCTGTGTCTGACAGAATCCAACTCTGTGTCTGACAGAATCCAACTCGCTGTCTGACAGAATCCAACTGACTGTCTGACAGAATCCAACTCGCTGTGTGACAGAATCCAACTGACTGTCTGACAGAATCCAACTCGCTGTCTGACAGAATCCAACTCGCTGTCTGACAGAATCCAACTCGCTGTCTGACAGAATCCAACTCGCTGTCTGACAGAATCCAACTCGCTGTCTGACAGAATCCAACTCATTTAGATCATTTGCTTCATTTATTAAAAATTATTCATGTAACTGCGGTCTGGGCGAGGTCGAGAGGGCGGAATTTTTCCGAATTCCGCGCACTTTCCCTAGACGCAGCTGCTAGGGCGTCGAGGTGGGATTGGGCCTCTCTCCCTCTCCAGGCCTCCCCTCTAGCCACGTCAAGTATCAGAGTTCACGTTCTCACCTCACTACTCTTAGTAACATGTTCCCGGACTCTCTCTCCGCACCGCCTCCAAGGACTCCCTGCACAAAAGCCCTTCAGTAATGATCCCGGCACTCCCGATAGAAGCCCGTGCAGAGCCCCTAAATCGGCTGCGCCCTGCCTCGCTGTTTAGCTAAAACCTCAGAATCGATACCCGGGCGGAGCTCTGGCTTCGTTACATCTGGAGAGTCATCAGGTGCGCCAGGTCATACAGAGTGGTGGCCCCAAGACCCAATAAAGGCACTTAAGCTACAGCAGAGCAGGCGTGGGACACAATTCTAATCAACATCCTCAGGGCGGGTTCGCACGGTACTGAAGGCCCGTGAGCGTCAGACTCAGGTCATTGGCGGCTCACGGTCATCCACCTGTTGGTCATAGTCTCTCTCTTCCCTTTAAAGGCTAAGGCTACGCAGGCGGGAAACATTATTATTTTGTTTTTATCTAGTGTTTATAAAGAAACTTTTGCGGAGATATTTGAACAACAATCAAAAATAACTCGGTGGATTATGGAGCATGAGCTAACTCTGTTTATTTACACCTATCTAAGAGTGCAATTTACACAAAAAATTATTTTAACTATTCCCTGCCATGAAAGACTTGTGAAATGATTAACGGCGTACACACGGAAGAACTATCACTTGTGAAGTTAATTGTAAAGGCCATTTAATTCAGCATTGAAAAGATCAACTGCAAGGCCCCTAACAAGCTAATTAGGGATGATTTAATGAAGCACGATAGCAATGATGAAATCAAATTCAATTACTGTTTCTAAAATCCCTTCGCCCTACTATCCAAACCCTGGTCAGTAGCCAAAAGCGTGTTTTAATTTTTTTACTAAAAATGATAAATCAAAACCGTTGCAGAGCCAGCAGGACGGCCCCGACTGTCGCCAGAAGCGCCGCCGTCCAGCCACGTTCGGCGGTGACGCCCAAGGCGCCACTCGCTTCGCCGCAGCCACCGCTTGCGACCACCTGAGCTCTGTCTAGAACGAAACCGATGTCGCCGAAGCCGCGACCTTGACGGTCGAAGGTCCGATAGAGCAGCCGATTGGCTCCGGGCCGGTGCGCCGAGTTGAGCGGCTGCGGCGGCCGGAAATTGTCGACCATCGGCTGGCCGGTCGGGTAGCGGAGGGCGCGCAGCAGGTCGAGCTGCCGACGGCTGACCGGAACCGGCGAGCGGTAGACGGTCCACAGCACGTTCTCGTTGCAGGTCGGCGTCGTCAGGCCGCCCTCGTAGCGGAAAAAGTCGCGACGGGACTTCGGTAGGAAGGCGTCGATAAAGTTGAGCTCCGAGTAGTTGAGCTTCACGGTGACGGCCGAGCCTGTGGGGGTGGGGCTGATTTTGCACTTCTGTCTCAGTTCTGTCTTTGGGATGAGATGAGATGAGATAAATTGACCCCGAACCCGGAACCCGACCCGATCCCGAACTTTACCCGACTATCTCCTGGACTTGAAGTTGATGGCTGAGGAGAGTATACCTGTCTTAAAATACTAGTATACCCCCTTTCCTTTCTCTACTTTTCAATTGTTAACTCCCCGCTATCACAACACTACTCAACTCCTTAGTCGTACCCTTCATCCTTCACCCTTCAGCTACTCAAGGCCTCAGGCAGGTTTTGATGTTAATAATTCAGATTTAAGTTGCTGCTGACGTGTGACCAAATAAAACACTGGAATAGAAGATGATGAAGTTTTCAGTTATTATTATTGAACAGTTGCTACAAGCATACTTGCTACTGTTCCAGCAATAAGAGAACCTTTTATGTAGAGAATAGATACTCATTAATATGTTTTATTTTGTTTAGTAATGCTCTAAACGTTCTGTTAGCTAGGATGTGGGATTACTTAGCTAGCTAAGTAAACACAAAACATAAATAAAAACAATTTATGTAGACATAATGGAGAATTAAGATGAGCTGTTTAGAATTTTTATAAATCTTTTGTTCGAATTTGTGCGATTTCGAAAGACGCTTTTTCACGTAACAATACATAATAATTCAAAATAAATTTAGACACCCGACCTTTCGATCAGATGTACAGCCCACGGCACAGCCGCAGCTAGTTGCGCGGCGCATCCGAGGGCTGTGTACAGCTTTCAGCCTGACGGGTTGGAGGGGCCGCAACACCCACACTAAATTTACCCAGCTCAAACTGGTAACCAATCTCAGCTGGGTGGACTGAAGCAATGCGGGATTAAGTGCCTTGCTCAAGGGCACAAATTGTCTCCTAAGGGCCGAGACTCGAACCCACGACCTTCCGGTCATGAGGCAGGCGCCCTAGCCACTAGGCTACAAGTCCTCTCTCAACAAACTTTGTTATTAGGTAGAGAGTTTATTACGTAATAGGGCAATAAAAATTAAAACTTATAATAAAATGATAAAACCCGGAAACTTACTCCCGAACCCCGAACCCGGTACCAAAACCCGGCCCGACCCCGAACCCCGAACACCCCTACTCCGAAGTACATGTAGTACATGTAGGTGCCACGATGATACTATGCATAGTTTTATACGTCGACAACTCACCGAAGTTGACCAGCTGCGGCAGGTAGGGCTCCAGCTTCAGCAGCAGCGGGTTGTCCGTCTCCGACAGCTCATGGAACACCCCCAGCACAGCCAGCCCGCCCACCCTGTGCACAGCGACACTAAAGTTGGCATAGTCGAAGCTGTTGTAAAACACCAGATGGCCTTCCATGGGGTAGCTCCGACCGTTGAACGTGTGCTCGGAGCCTCTGGTGTCGTCGGCGCCCCAGTGCCAATGCAGCTGGTTAGCGGTGTAGTACATTCTGCCGCCCTGACCGATCTTGATCAGCAGGTCGGAGCCGAGCTTTACCTGCAGTTTGTGTCCGTCGTTTGATAGCTCCAGCTGCAATAGGGAGGAGGAGAACGAAGTGACATCTGACAATCAGACCGATCCCATGCAGGGGAGAGTGATCGATGCTAAAGTTGGGCACACACGAAGTAACACCTACCGTGTACTCAGCGTTCTCCGTGTCCCTGATGCTGTACTCAGCCAGAGTTTCGTCAACCACCGAGTCATTCAATCTGAGATCAATGGGACTCTGTTTGCGTCCGGCGCAATAATTGGGAAATAATTTGGGCCACGTGTTGGGACCTCTGTCAGCGTAGTCCCAAGTGCCGTGCTCGATTTTAGCACTGCTAAGCTGTATGGAAAGCAGACAGAGCAGCAATAGTTTTGCTGGTAGTAGCAAATGAAAAATCATGACGCGTTTTAGTGCTAGGGTAGTCAGCCTGCGTGTGCGAAGCAAACAAGTCACGAGATGTGTTGGTTTGTCGCCAGCCTTTTGTGCCCCTCCCTCTTTTTCACAAGCTTCACGAGGTGGGTAGGTCGGTCTGTGTTAACCAATTAGAACACATAGAGAATTCGTGTGTATTCAGAAGTTATGCTGTAAATATATCTCGCTTTGTTTTTTTCTGGAAGCTATTATGCACATGCTCCAATGCTTCTCTCTATCTCTCTCACAGTCTATCTCTCTCCACCGGGTCTTGTCAGTTCAGCGTTGAATCAATTGTATGGTTCGCATGTTTAGTTAAACATTGTGAAATTTTTAATTTGTACAATGTACATTCTGTACAATAATAGAATAATTTGCGTAGACTATTTCTATTTAGAATAACAAGACTCGCATTCTTTCATAATTAAATTTTGATTTGAAAGCTATTCATTAGTGTTCAAGCGGAAGCCCACTACTAGCAGCAGATTTTTCATCAATAAATAGTACAAGGTGTACTCTGGTAATATTGGAATTATAATACGAGCTACATACGGTTTTTAAGTCCAAAACAGTATATATCCTAAGGGATTCACATTGCATTTATTTCTAGTGAAGTTGCAGCCTAAGTGATTAGGGCATCTGCCTTCGTACCGGAAGGTCGCGGGTTCGAGGCCCAAACTCTAAGAGGCAGTTAATTGTACCCTTGAGCAAGGCACTTAATAATCCCGCATTGCTTCAGTCCACCCAGCTGAGATCGGGTACCAGTTTGAGCTGGGTAAATTTAGAGTGGGTGTTGCAGCCCCTCCAGCGCGTCCAGGACTCAGCAGCATCTGTACGTTACTTCTTACATAGGGGCTTGATTATGGGATGTTAAATTTTCTACCTCCAGGTATCTTTGAATAAATGAATGGCGAACGAAGGCTAAAATGTCGGTATTGGATGATCGTTTAGCGCTAGAAAAATACTTAATAGTTAAAGTCACGACATCAAACCAAGTTTGATGCCAGTACATATACAAGCAAAACAAGGCCCCTCCATCAAATGTCGGAAGTGACATTTTGATTTGTTGGCTTTTGTTGACTGGCATGCATGATTTTAATTTCGTTCTTTATGGTTGCAAATGCAGCTACAGCCAAATGCAGCTACTGGGGCAGATACGCTTGCAGGCCTGGATCTGTGTATCAATATAGAAGCCGTCGTGGAGCGGGGCTTGGTGATCCGTGCAGGAACGCGTTCAAGATTAAAGGCTCTGCATGGGCTAAGATTTATCAAAACACGCGCAGTTCAATAGGCATGCTCCATTCTGTTCCCACAGAGAAGCCAATACGATAAGATAAAGAACTTATAACGCTTCAGCGATATACGCACTACCATGTTGGTGGCTATGCAGTTGGTTGGCTTCTTGGCGCCAGAGGATTTTTTTAGCAAATTATAAAATAGAAAGGCTGCAAAGTCACTAACTGAACTGCATAAATATGAAACACCGCACTGCCTTTAGCGTTTGCTAAACTTCAGTTCAGTTAGTTAGAGATTATTTATCGTATAAATTTCTAAATGCAACGATTAAAACCATAAGAGGCTCTGATTCCAAAATGTACTTTTATAGACTGCGCAAAATAAATTTTTACGAGTAAAGAACTGTGTAAATATGCGCAAGCATTACTGTAACATATTGCATTAGAGACCCTACGAGTACATATACAAGCATATTTTGCCTCACATCAAAACCGGATGATCTCGGGGCTTAATTGTGACAACAAACCTGATGATCTAGGAGGTTGATTGTGACATCAAACCTGATGACCTGGGAGGTTGATTGTGACAAAAACCTCATGATCTGGGAGGTTGATTGTGACAACAAACCTGATGACCTGGGAGGTTGATTGTGACAACAAACCTGATGATCTGGGAGGTTGATTGTGACAACAAACCTGATGACCTGGGAGGTTGATTTTGACAACAAACCTGATGACCTGGGAGGTTGATTGTGACAACAAACCTGATGATCTCGGAGGTTGATTGTGACAAAAAACCTCATGATCTGGGAGGTTGATTGTGACATCAAACCTGATGACCTCGGAGGTTGATTGTGACATCAAACCTGATGACCTGGGAGGTTGATTGTGACAAAAACCTCATGATCTGGGAGGTTGATTCTGACAACAAACCTCATGATCTGGGAGGTTGATTGTGACAAAAACCTGATGATCTGGGAGGTTGATTCTGACAACAAACCTCATGATTGGGAGGTTGATTGTGACAAAAAACCTGATGACCTGGGAGGTTGATTGTGACAACAAACCTGATGATCTGGGAGGTTGATTGTGACAACAAACCTGATAACCTGGGAGGTTGATTGTGACATCAAACCTGATGACCTGGGAGGTTGATTGTGACATCAAACCTGATGACCTGGGAGGTTGTTTGTGACATAAAACCGGATGATCTGGGAGGTTGATTTTGACAACAAACCTGATGATCTAGGAGGTTGATTGTGACAACAAACCTGATGATCTCGGAGGTTGATTGTGAGAACAAACTTAAGGATAAGGAAGGTTTATAGCTAAAACTAAGAGGAAGAAATCAATGGTAGAAACTAAGTCTAAGATAAAAATTTGAAATTTAAAACTTGCAGCATACTTACAGTAACACTGTCTGCAAATTCTTGTTACTTTCGAAGCTAGTACCCACTAGCGACCACTAGTCTTCAACAAGTTAAGATTCAAGCGAACATGCCAGGTCGTCCATTCACGAATATTAAAGTTCATGCATTAAAAAAAAGAGTAACAAAGCGTTCAACTGCAATGTAGTTTTTTTTGCTTCCAAAATTGCCAAAACCACACATTCTTCTAACGTTTTACTAATCGGCAACAAACCGGTTGCTGTTTATTTTACTAATTTCTCAATTTTTTTTCAAAAAATGTCACAACCAGCGATCTAGGTCCAACAATCCAACAGCAGCAAGAGCAATCTAAGCTTTAAAAAATCACACTACTTCTTCTTGGACACACCGACGGTACGACCGCGCCGGCCAGTGGTCTTGGTGTGCTGGCCGCGCACTCGCAGGCTCCAGAAGTGTCGCAGGCCGCGATGGGCGCGCACCCGTTTCAATCGTTCGAGATCTTCGCGCAGCTTAGTGTCCAGCTGGTTGCCAATGGCGTGACGATGCTTCATATCCTTGATGTCCTTCTGCCTGTTGAGCACCCAGTGGGGGACCTTGAACTGCTGCGGGTTCATGATGATAGTCACTAGCTGTTCAATCTCGTCGTCGGACAGTTGGCCAGCTCGACGATCGCGGCTAATGCCGGCCCGTTTAGCAACTAAATCGGAGTAGCGCCTGCCAACACCTTTGATTGAAGTGATGGCGGTGCGGGCCATCACCTTGCCATCGATGTTGGTGTTGGAGATTCGGATAATGTGCTTAAAGCTGGCTGGTATGATTAGGGACATGGCTGCTTAGTATCCAATTAACTGGACTGAAAAATAAACATAATCGTTAGGTAAACGGCGGGAGTAATTTTGTCTCGCCATCTAATTAGTTCAAATATGAATAATAATTATTCATAATTATTAAATACTTTACCAAGCTTTATTTTTCATAACTTAATTGCTAGCTAATATTTTTCATTTTTCATTTTATATTTCTGAGTTTTAGTGCTACAATAATCAATAATGCCATACTTTATATAGGCTTATCTGCCTAGGCTTTTCTTTCTAAAGAGTTACAACACTACTTCATCATACTCATGAAATTAAATATTACTATTAAAAGCAAGACTATTAATGACCTAAGTAGTGGAATGAATTTAATATTTTTTCCTAAAAACCTTATAACAGAAGAAAAATGATTATAAAAAAGTAAATTAAAAAAGAATTAACTACTCAATTAATAACTCATCTAGTAGGTTCCAAAGTTACTCAAAAGTTTAATGAAAGCTTGTAGGTATGATAATTTAAAGAAATATAAATAGTAAAAAGTTTTTTTTACCCTACATATTGATAAATTCTAGTTCAATTTGAATCAAGATTATTAATATCTAAACTATATAGAGAATTTTGAATAATTATCTGTATGTAGATACTTAAAAGCGGTTTTTGGTTTGCATGTGCACTTGCAACTATGCAAATTGGCTTTAGTTATCAGCATTGCATATCTATATGCTTGTGCACCCCCTCCCCTTGTGCACCTGTTGGGGTTTATCCCTATGTGGGGTGGAAGACTATAACCCTATGTTTAAAGCCACTCTCTAGTGACCATATTTCAATCAATCTTACATTTGACAAAGTTTTGCTTTTGCAACTCAGTTATATACTTCCATTTTTTAACAAATATATATTTGTCATTAAGTTTATGTTTCTTTGGTTGCCTCCTTGTTGTCTTTGCCATGCCTAACTTTCTGCTTGCCTTTTTTACTGGCTAGTAATTAATTTTGTCATATGACAAACATGGGCGGCGGAAGCCCGCGGCACAGGGGGCACGTGCCCCCCCTGAAATTTAGTAGGTGCGGCACTCAATGCAAAGTGCCCCCCCAACTGTAGCATGTGCAAAAACTGTTACGTTTTATGTTGTAATAGTATTTTTCTTTTATTTGGCCTCAAAAAAAGAGAAATAAACAAATAGCTATAGTCATTCGTCATATTTAGTGCTGCTTGTCCCACCCCGAGTTATTATCCTTTCATAGTCTATCTTAGTGTTCATAGTCTGCTTAGCTTTACTCTTCAAAGGCCTTACCCAACCCCTCGGCCCTCTCCCTCAGAAGAATCCCCCCCCATGCTAGCACAGGTCCGTGAAGGAATGAGGGTTGGATTGGATCGATGTATGATATGTACATTTGTACACACATATAGTGTGGTCATTCATGTATGCACAAAGTGCTTGTGCACTCACTGGGGTTTAATCTAAAAGTTGCCTCCCCCCACTCCCATTCCACAGACCACAACCCCAACCAATTGAAAAGCAACCAAGAACATTTCAACTCTTGCCTTGTATGATACGCAAAAATAAGACCTCGCTTTGGACACATTGAATAACAATGACGACCACCTCGACTAATGGTAATGGTACAGCATCTAAAAAAAGGAAAATAACAGACTTCTTTGAGCAGATGAGAACAGACAATGCAAGTAGCTCTGATGAGACGAATGCTTCAGCAGCAGTAGCAACTAAAACCCCAGAAGACAATATCACGGACAGGAGTCTGAGCGAAGACATAGTTTCATCCAAGTCTACTCCTGACGTTTCTTCAACAACAGCTGGCAATGAGCCTGTTGTCGAACGTAAGTCTAATCCGGTGCTAATTTTTGTTCCAAGCCAACCTAAAAAGATATTTCCAATGAAGACTTTTGGGAAAAAGAACCATAGTTTTCAACATTCTAACTTCGAGAAATTTCCCTGGCTTCATTGGGATGAAGAAAAGCAGTCTGTTTTTTGCCAACCCTGCCACGACGCTCACGCTCTTGGCTTGCTAAGATTTTGCTCAAAGCTTGAGCAGGCTTTCTGTGTCAATGGGTTCCAGAATTGGAAAGACATGGGCAGGGACTTCACTACTCATCAAAAATCGACTCAGCACCGAGAGGCAATGGAGAAGTGGGTCCACTATACAAAGGGACAAACCATTGACTCTCAACTTGTCCAGCAGAAGAACCAAGACCAGGTGACCAACCAAAAGGGTCTTCATGCAGTTGTGACGTCACTTCAGTTTTTAGGCAGACAGGGTCTGAGCGTGAGAGGCCACGGATCAGATGAAGGCAACCTTGTGCAGCTTCTTAGACTACGGACTACTGATAATAGCGAGCTTCTAGCCTTCCTGCAGGGATCTCATCGATGCAAATATTTGAGTCATGACATTCAAAATGAGATACTCAAGCTGATGAGCAACCAAGTGCTGCGAACACTGATCCAACTCATCAAAGAAGCCAAGTTCTATGCTGTACTTGCGGATGAGACTACAGATTGCAAAGGCAAGCAGCAGATGTGCATTGCATTGAGATGGGTTGACGATCAGTTCAATGTGTCAGAAGACTTCGTGGGCTTCTATGAAGTTTCAGATGCCTCCGCTGCAGGAATTTCCCGACTACTGCTGGATGCCCTCTTGAGGCTTTCTTTGGATAAGCAATGCATTCGAGGTCAAGGATACGATGGTTGCTCGACGATGGCTGGCTCTATCAGTGGAGTTGCCAAGCGCATTCAGGAGATTGAGCCAAGGGCCATTTTTGTGCACTGCACGGCCCATTCCATGAATTTGGTGGTTCAGGAAGCTGCATCATCAGTTGCAATTGTGCGAGATGCGCTTGGCATTGCTCAAGACCTTGTGTACTTTTTCAAAAACTCGCCTTGCCGAATGAGGATATATTTTTCATTTCCGGACGCGTCTGGTCTCAAGCCGCTGTGTCCGACACGATGGAGTGTTCGAGCTGCAACAATTTCCAGCATCCTCAACAACTACGACTCCCTGGCCGCGTCACTGCAAGAGATTTCTGAAAGCGCAGCGTTTGATCAGGCAACGGCATCAAAAGCCAGTGGCTTTCTCAAGAGTCTGGAGTCATTCGATGTGTTCTTTGCGTACAGGGCTACTCTACCAGTCTTTGAGTTGATTGACAGCTGCTCTGTTTCACTGCAGTCAGAAACAATGTCACTTGCCCAGGCCAAAAAGGTGGCAGAGAATGCAACTGAGCTGATTCAGAAAATGCGCACCGATGAGCAGTTCAATCGGATGTATGCGTCCACAATCGATGAAGCTAAGTCATGTGGAGTTGATGATCCAAAGGTTCCAAGAGCCCGACGACGTCCGCAGCGTTTTGACAATGGCAGCCAGCCAGCTCAGCTCACAGCAATGGAGTACTACAGGAAGCAGTATTTCGAGTTCCTGGACGTTGCTGTCTCAGCTATTGACCGACGATTTGATAAGCCAGGGATGCAATTGGCTTGCCAGATTGAATCTGTGCTTCTGAGGGCTGCAGGAGGAGGTCCAGTTGTCTCTGATGACTCCGATCTAACTGCCATTCTCCATCACTTTGCCAGTGATCTGGATGCCTCACGACTACACCGACAGTTAGCCGTTCTGCAAGTGAGTACTGTACGCATCTGTTTATGTTTTTATTCTTATGCTTACAAAAAATCTGTCCTTGCTTGCATACACATATTCTAAGCTAAATTACGCTCGTAATATGCAGTGATAGTGCGTACTGCATGCATGCCTGCTAGCCGTATGTGTCGGTACTGACATTAGCCAAGTACAGGTTTGAACCCAGGACCTTCCAACCCTGAGTTCGACACCCTAACCTCTAGGCTATAACTCCCTAGTTCCATTAATGTGCATAGCTGATAACCATCCAATAACTATGTCAATTTCATCAGAGTCCTGTATTTTCCTATATTTACGCAGGACTTCATGGGAACGTCTGAGGTGCGGACTGTGGGTGACATTGTCAGCGAGCTGCGCAACTGGGAGAAGCCAACACGGGTTCTAGTTGACCAGGTGGCTATCCTAGTAAGGCTGTTTTTAACTCTGCCAGTCGGAACCGCCACTGCTGAATGCTCGTTCTCTGCTCTGAGAAGGCTGAAGACGTTCCTGCGCTCGACGATGACAGCAGAGCGACTCAACAGCATTGCCATTCTGCATGTTCACCAGCAGCACACGGATGCCCTTGATATTGGTGCTATTAAGAAAGAATTCAGCTGTGCAAATGATCATCGGGTAAACTTTTTTGGTGCTTTTTAACTCTGTCTGCAACTCACCTTGCTATTAAACCACTGTTAAAACTGTATACGAGCGTATTTACTATTTAACGATAATAACTGTCCAGCTAGCTGTCTAGATTTTGGTTGATTTGCTCTAAGGTGTACCAGGCCGCCAGTATGTATCAATATCTGTGTTGTACAAAGCAGCTGCATGAATCCAGCATAATTAAACAATGGAAAGATAAGAAACCTTTAGCAATTTTAGTACAATGTACTGTACTCGTACATTGTACTAATTGCGAAATTCAATCGCGACAAACTTAATCGTCATATATACAAATAAACTAAACTACATATAAGCAAACTATTTCCTATTGCTTGGAATTTTTAGTTTACTGTTTTGTATCTAAAAAAGCCATTACGACAATAATCAACCATCTTTAATTTTCGCGGAAGTTTGTCAACAATTTTATTTTATCCATACTTATCGGTGCCAGCAAAGTAAGAAATTCCAGCGTCTATGAGTGGCACTAGCAAAGAAGAATCTGGCACTGCATCTGGCTATAGGCCTATAGCGTGGAAAAATGGCTATATCCAAGGAAAATTTGTGCCGACGTGATGATAAAAATAAGTAAAAAAATCTTGAGGCTGAATCGGCCCCATGTCTTAGAAGTGCTGGTGCCCCCCCAGGAATAATTTGCTCCGCCGCTGCTGATGACAAAATACAAAATTTGCAAGCATAGATATAGATATAAAAGTAGTATATACTACTTTTAACTAGCTAACTGATATAACTTTAGATATCAAAGTAGTCTTTAAGGACTTATAGATTATCCATGAAACATACTATCACAATTGTCAAAAGCATAATTATTATAAATGCTTTAGGGTTTATTCCTAATACAAATATATTAATGCAAAGGTAGGATCTAATATTTTGGATATAGCTACATATGGCAAAGTAGTACATTGCATAGCTACTTGTTATATCAAATTCAATGTATAGGTTACAAATATTGCAATCTATATTTATGACATGTACATTGATATACAATATAAAATACAAATATCATTATATATAAAATCAATTTATATTTACAATGAATAATTTGAAATGGGTCCTAAGTCTATTTTTCATAATGCTATAAATCTACTACTAATCTATTAGTATTACTAATTTGGAGCTTTACTAACAGTGTTATCCTGTTAGTAAACATTTTATTTAATTTAGGAATAACATTTTATAAATGTATTGTTGTTATCAATTTTCAAATTAACAAAAAATGGGTAATTAATAATAGTCCAGAGCCAACTTTAATGTTTGCTACAATCTATACAACTATATAGAGTAACATAGTCATAGGAAAAAATCTTGAGGAAATTAAAAACTTTTCTTTTTTTAGAAGACAACCATGTAAAATATTAATATTTCATTTTAAGTTTTACTGTTTTTGTCAAAAATACTATTTAAAGAGTTGGCTTCTCCTAAATCCATATTACCATCAAGTGCAATATATACACATACTATGAATTAATAAAAGTCAAATAAAAACTATAAATATTTAGGCTATGGCTCTTATTCTTATGCTAAGAAAAATTGAAAAAGTAGATATAGCTACTTTTTACAGTAGACTCTGCTTATTAGTGATCCTGACCTAAAAATATTATTGTACACATACACAATATTGGATACTAATCAGTTTAGCTATAGCTAGAAGTTCCACTTTGGCAATATAGGAACTTGGACAAAAGTCAAATTTCATTTATAAGGTGCATTCAAAAAGTTATTTTTAGTCCTTTGGCATTGTTTTGTAAATGACACACAGAAGAAAATTTGTTCGAATGCTGCAAGTTAAGTCTATGGCCTAAAACTTCCTGAGTTTTTAAGCCTTAGCAGCTTAGTTGGTGACTGTCTGAGCTGCAAGTAATTATTTAAGCTACACTTCTATTTTTTTTCGTTCAGAGCTTTATGAAGTTCTAATTCCTGAATCCACCTATACCTACTCTTTAAGCAGATCTACGTACCGTCTCCACAGCAATGTCCACTACAAAGTGATTTATGTCACACATAGTGTGATGAGCTGGAAACTTTTTCCAGGCCAGGCCAGGCCAAGCCTGCAAAATTTAATTTAAATTTTTGCAAAGATTAACAAAAAAGTAATAGTTTTTGTTTATTTAAAAGTGTCGAAAAAGTTAAAAGATAGTATAATTTTCTATTTGTATTTTATAATAAATTTTGTATAGATAAATAGCGTTTGAAATATGATTTTCAAAGGCCTGCTTTGTAGGAAAAAGTAGCAAAATAATTTAAATGTAAGTAATAATGCTGAACATTAACTCCGTGACTGCAACATAACTTACTGAGTCGGGAATTCGTGTCCATTTTTTATTTCTTTCCCTGTTAATTTGTATTTGCCTGGCTAGCAGACGTTTTAGCTAAGGTAGGGCATAAAACTACAAAAATTAATCTTTTAGCAATCCGACGCTTTTGAAATGAATAATAATAAAATAAAGTGATGGGGACGCACTTAGTCGCTCGCTTAACAGATCTCCCAAAGGCAAATTCTTTTCCTCTACTTACCGCTAGTAGCATGACGCTTTTCTTAGGATTTTTTATTTTTGGCTTACTGGAAGTAAGGGTTTAAGAGTTCGTTGAGTACGCGCGTACTTGGCGCTTTAGGGTCATAAATCATTCTTCCCAAGACTCTTTGACCTCTGTGTTAACAGGTTTATGGCGCCAGATGGCGCCGAAAAAGCTCGTGACTGCGTTCTTTTAGATCCTTATCTCTGATAACGCGATGATTTATTGCCTCTTTTCTATTGTTCTTTTTGCTTTTTGCTTGTCATCTTTGACAGCTAAAGGTGCTCCCCTCCTCTTGCACATTTTCATTAGTTGCTGGGGCGTTCCGTAGCGAAAAGCCATAAATCATTTTTCCTTGTAAACCCCTATTTGCGATGATTTATGACCGCCACCTGTCATCTTTTTGAGATCCCAAATCACTGATAAGATCTCCCCGGAACTGATAGGATCTCCCGGAGGGGTGGGGTCACGTGATCAGCTCGGTAGCCAATCAGATTAATGCATGACCGTTATAACAAACGTGGCCAAACCAATCGGAAAATTCGACGTTCGTTTTAACAAATCGGTGCCTCTCGCGCCTATTTAGAGGCGCCGTCGAGCGCGCTCCATCTTCAGAACGCTCCGAAGACTAGAGCCCCGTTCGGACGATCCCTAGTTCTACAAGAGTAATTCCCCTTAGCTTACGAACCTCCCTGTACGTATGGGCGACCAGCAATCATCCCAGTTAGTTATCGGTATCAGCAAAAGTTAGCCGGAAGCGACTGATCAGCAGAGGTCCTTTGCCTGCGAGACCGACAAGTACTAACAGTCGAGATCGAGATCTACCTCGGCCACTGGAGTTTCGAGAGCATCGGAAGTGTATAGATCTGATTGGTTTGGTAAGAGATCACTTGGCTTTGCCTTATCGGGTGCATTCTTATCAGTCCCCTCGCTTAGTGATTCATTAGGGATTTGCGCTATTGCTCATTGCTCATTCTGTGCTAATAAGAAACAACAGGATTTAATAATAATATATCAGTGACAGTAAGCTAAAGTGCTCCGATATTCATAGGCAGGTGTTTGAAAAAAGCTAAACCATTCATTTTATAACTTTTTGATCTCTTTATTTACTCACTATGTCGGCTCACATGAGCAGCTAAATTAGTTGGCTTCGGTCATTGTCGACCAAGATCGGACCAGTCATGCAGTCAGTCAGTCAATGATTCATGCAATCAGAGTCCAGATCAAGGACTCCGCTTCGGCTGTACTATAGTGCAGTTCGGGGCGGCGCAGCAGCCAAATTATTAATGTACCTTAATGTAACTTTTAGAGTAGTTTTGGCGCGCTTTCGGAAGAGTCTAATTAGGTCATTTCAGCGCTTTGCGGCAGTTAGTTGAAGCATCGAGGCTAAAAGCTGGGATATTCCCTATCCACTCCTCTTAGTAATATAATAATGCATTTCCGAGTCCACATAATCCGATCTATGCAAGAACCCCCTGCAAAAGTCCTCTCTGAGCCTGCCTTGGTCATGCGATCTAGTCCCTGCAGTGTCCCTTAGTCGGCTATGACTTCGAGATTGACAGCTAAAAGACACTAGTTGTAGGTGGAAATCAGGCCTCAATTAGTCGAGAACTTGGTTTCGATAGGGCTGTCTAGTGATGCAGTCCACACAAGTTGGTGGCGGCGGGGCTGTCAGCTTCTTTCTGGGGCTGGCGGCTCTCTACCTTTCTCTATCTTCGTGTCTGTCTCTCGCTGTCTCCTAGCATAGGACCTAGCCGCTCGCCACATCCATCATGCTACCCCTGGGGCTGAGCTCGGGATCGGGAATGGGAGGCCAGAGCTGTCGATCTAGGCAATAAGATCGGCGCTCTGAGGCCGCGTCAGTAGAGTGAGTGACAACGCCGAAACCCAACAAATGGACAAGCATACATTTACGTGAACCCTGAAGTGCAATTTTCGACTGCCACTTCGTTTACTCCTTTTAATATTTTTTGTCTTGTTAATTTATTACCAGAAATAAGTACGATATACGATACATTTGATCTGAAAATGAAATAAACGAAATAAATAAATTAATGTTTTCGCTGTCTTATTCGTATCTATCTGTCATATATTTTCTTCACTCTTTAACACAAATAAACTCTGGGCAATATTAAATAAAAATCTTGTTATGTCCTCCATCCTTTTGGTGTCGACTATTCTTGCAACTTCAGTTTTTCCTTGTAGCAAAGTACGGCCGCGTCTGAAAAAAGTTTTATTTGATAAATTCCAAGTAGCCACAATACTTTGTGACTTGATGAAGGCGGATAAAGGTTGAATTATCGGGTTCTTACCGAAGTTGGACACTTGAACGGACCGCCAATATTCCACTGGAGAGCCTTCTGGCCTGTTGGTTCAAGCTGAAATTAATAGATGTGCGTCAATTTTACAATAAATTAGCTCTTGTTGGTGAGGATTCAACTCAAGTTAAAATGACTCTTTAAACTAATGTTTACCATATTGTTCCACAAAGCTTTGGCGCTCTCGTCGTGACCTTTCCTGCTGAAGTGGAAGCAGTCTGGCGCGAGGTACGATTGATCGTACTTGCCCTGTCATGGATGGGCAAATAAAGATCTCGATTAGTTCAGAGTACGAGCGTACAGGATGAATCTTAAAAGTAGATTGGTATCTCTCCGACCCCTATAACTGAAAAAATAGGCTCACATTGATTTTCGGCGGTTTGCTGTTCCTATAGAACGGCTGATTCACCACGGTGAAGTCCTCGCGAGTGTCGTAGCGTCCGGAGTCGATCAGCTGACGCAGACGGGTCTGGTACTGGCCGATGATGTCCTTGACGTCGCGTTCTTCGGCTTCGTTTTCTGGGAAGGCTCCGCAACGACAGAGCAGAGCGCCTTGCAGCACGCCGCAAATTGCGCTGCCATCCTTCAGCTCCTTGACCAAGGAGACGTCGAGAACTTCGGCTACGTTAACAAAAGCCTTTGGCACGTTGGCGTGCAAATAGTCCAGAGCTTCCCGGATGTACCTGATGTAGTTATCGGCGCTGAACTCCCTCTGAGGCGTGTGTTTAATTGTTGTACAGAATATAATTGTAATGCAAAGTATGACAATAGCCTACTTTTTCTCCACGCTTACCTTGTCCTTGCAATAGGCGCACACATCGTTACCGCCAATGAACATGGTGATCACCTTCCAGTCATTGTTAAAATTCACCCTTGAATCAGATTTCAACTTGGCGACAAGATTTCTGGCCTGCCCTGGCATGTGGCTGCAATTATATCGATGCTTGGATTTGGCGATATTGAAAGCCCGGAGAACTGAACGCACGTAGTAAATGAAGTACATGGAAATACTCACGAGGCGACATTTCCTGGAACGGCAACGTTCAGTACGGATGCCGAGCTGCTGGCTGATCCGCTGCCAGTCGAATGACCGTACAGTTTACTGTTTTGGTGTCGCAGTACGTCTAAAAAAATTATCTCCGTATTTAGCTTAATTTCATGGCCAATTTACCGTGCCAAATCGGAATATTGGCTTGATGCTTTCTACTTACTCGCAAGAGTAGTGTGATCTCTCAATGGTACTTGTCCTCCGATGCTGAAATCATGGTAGTTTGAGTCGTTTTACGAGGCTTGTCCAGTGAAAAATAGGACTGAGCTAACAGTTTTAATATACTGATGGATTACAATCTGTCTTTTGACCGAGTTTTAACTACGTAGTCTTAAATAAAGCCTTTCAGTGAATGAAAACCTTCAAACCCTAACTGCTGTCCATAGTTTTTCATTAGCCTAGAGAATGCTGGATCAGCAAGATGTCGTTGTTTACTTCTTCAAGTTTGCAAGTTTGTCATTGAATACATGCGGCACATGCAAGACATTTACTACGATGAAGCATTGTCTCGAAGACAACTTTACCATATTTTATGACAGGGAACTGGTGAAATAAACAGAAATTCCTGGGAAGTACATTTAGGAAAACTACTTTCCATGACACTCTAGTCCACGATCTGCAGCTCACGAATGTGTCTGCCGGGTGGGTGCCTCACCTGCTTTATAAAAGCTAAAATTTTCGTGTCAATCGTTTCAATCACAATAGAAAGCTCACCTCCAGGCGTAGCCGCGGTACTCAGTCGTCAATCCCAAGATGTTGTTGGCCAGTGCACCGTTGGCTGCAGTCAGCGAATCGCCCATGGCGGCGACTACATCGACATCGCCTGGTCGGAGCCTGTGCACCGAGGTTGGCTTGGTTGGCGACCGGGGCAGTTGGCAATTGAAGGACACGGGCTGGGCGATTTGTTCAGCTTCAGCCGGCTGATCACGTTTGGCGGACAGAATATCCTTGAACTGGGTGCTCTCGTCCAGCTCCTTGACGATCTTGTATAGGGCGTTAGTCCAGGCGGCACCGCTTGGTGGTTTTTTGGCTCGGAGCTCCGGTATGCGGTCGGTCAGATAGCTGATGGCGTCGCGCTCGTGCTGATGGTCAGCTGTACGCGAGTAGTATTCAATCAGAATGAGACAAGAGATTGCACGGTGCTCGCATCTTTAAGGAGGGGGCTAAAAAAGCTAAATCTGCAGGAGGGCTGCAGGCACCTTGACGCTTGAAGCGACATCGTCCCACAACCAGCGACTGGGCATGACTGTCCATTGACTCCTGAAGCGCGTTCAGTCACACTAAATACGGTATGCAGGCATAGACAAAAACACACGGTGCGCAACGGAATTCCAGTATAGCACCCAGTCACGCACTCACATAGGGTGTACAAGCGGCGGTTCCAGGAATGTACACCCTCTATGCCTTAGGGGGGTTGCCCTCATGGGCGTAAATTGCACAACTGGCCCAAAGCCCAACCAATTCGTGCACAAGGCCCCAAATTAATGTGACCCTGCACACGAAACCGCGCTAGGGAAAATAAACGATCAAAAACGCGGGGCGAACCTGGACCAGTGGCACACAAGGCGGACGCGCTAGACCGCCGAGCCACTTGGCCCCCTTTTAAGAAGGGGGCACAAAAACTGTGTTTTCTATGGGACAGATCCCGTTGGAACCATGTTACTGCAATAAGACCTTGAACCTCAGTTTTTTCATTCTCATTGTCTCTAATTTTTCGGCAACCCAATTAGCAGTAGTGTCTATCTGTGGTGGGAAAACTAATTCTACCAATTCTACAGAGTTTTTTACCAACTGCGGGGACTCACCAGCAAGTGAAGTGCCAAGGAAATAAGCAATCAACGCAACAGACAGCACCTTCATTGTTTTGGTATCGTTTAACTACGAGATTTTCGATAAAATCTCTCGACCACAACTAGAATAAAATATTTCTGCACCTGAAAGCATTTATTTATTTTCTTATCATCTCAAAACCCACCTTGCAATTACAAATTTAACAGTTGCAGCTGACTAATTCACCGAAAACAATTATTTATTTTACCTAGCCAACTAGCTGAGAATCAGGCAGTTGCTGAGGCCATTGAGCTTACAATACGCTCGTAGGTGTAAATCTAGTATTGTTATCTAAAAGAAAAAAAATTTGCTATGATTAGAGCTGATTATTCTTTTGGACTCAGTGCCCATATTAAATTGATAATTTATTAGAAAATACGTGCTACGTTTGAAATTTCAAATCTAGTGATAATATATACTTAGATTGTAGAATATTCATTAATGTTAATACATATTACAATTTTTAAAAAATGATTTTAAAAAGAAATTGATGTGCGATGGAATTGAGCAACTTTCCAATTGATCGATCCAACTTTTCTGTTCATGCAGAGCTCTTTAAGGGGTCTGCAACTCTTGGCGCAGGTGGAGGAGGCAGCTGCGGTTTCCCCTATTGAAGCAGTCAGGAAGGATCAGAAGAGGCGTCGTCTGAATGGGCTGCCGGGGGCGTTTCACAACGCCGCAAAAAACACAACGCCGAAAAGCTAAGCATTCTCGGACACATCACCGTGGCTTTTCTACGATGTGGAATTTTGACCGATGTGGAATTTCGGCGTTGTGTCTTTTCGGCGATGTGACCACACCCCGGGGTGCCAACTCACGAGCTGGAGGAGAATAGAGGAATGTCTAGACGCTGTTGCCGATAGAGGAACGTGCACCAAGTCAGACTAAGACGACGCTGCATTGTTCGCTTGGAGTTTACCGGTTGGCAAAGCGATTGAACTGGGCGAGTTTCCCATCGAATAACTGCACATTCACTGCCCGCAGTTTTATATTTTTAAAGCCGTTTAACTGAATGCTGTTATCGCAATTGCAGCACGTCCTGGATCCTTTCGATAGGGTTTCGGCCCCGTCGCGGCACACTGAAGCAGATCCTGACTCTACAGTTAGTCATTGAGGTAGCGCTAAAACATCATTCAATCCCTATTGTTAGCTTGTATATTTGCTGCTTCTAGCAACGCTTTCAATCGGGCTTCTAGATTACACCGCGGTCTTGGCGATACATCACGATACGACTGCTACTGTTTTAACATGAGAAAAAATGTGACTTTTTTGAAATGTTCTCCCAGGTACTATAGCGGAGTTCCCGTTAAAAAACTAAAAAAACATTAACTTAAACAGTCCCAAATTTATCGCCCAAATGGTGCTTGAATTGGTGCTACCTTCCAACGACGACTACTTTCTGCTAGGATTCTGTCTTAGCTAATAAAAATCTTTATGTATGAGAAATGCGAGCGTCATAATTTGTAATTTTATATTTTATTCTCTTTTGAACCCTGATCTGATCTCGTTCAGTCTTTGTTCATTCGAGACTTTCGAAGAAATAGCAAAGGAATAAGACAGAAGGCCTGTCACACAGTATCTATCTTCGTTAAATATTCTGAATGATACATCTGTTGCTATGCTTTTAGCCGTGGACAAAAAGTCTAATGACCAGAGCTGGGGCAGTTTGTCATTTAAATAAGCTCTAAATTTTTTCCCAGATTGGTACTGTAGTACCTTTCTATATCTAGCAAATTCCATATATGTATATTATAACACGCATTTAAAGTTCATCCTTCGCGAAAATTCCATATCCGTACTTTCCATAAATAGTTATTATTTTGTCATTAGTCAAATAGTTCTTTCCACACTTTTCTTCAGTTTTCTTAAGCAAAATATTTCTATATAATTAGCATGCATTTTTAATAGTCGAATTACTAGTTCTATTTACATTTGTTCCACGCGCCTATATCTTATACAGTACGTCAACCAATATATTATATTTGTTATAATCATAGAAAAGCGTGGAAAAATCTGGAAAGATCGTAAACAAGTATATAAATATACGCAAGGCGCTCAGCCTAAAAGCAACCCCTTTCAATACTCTTTCGGACAATAAAACATCCAAATTCCTTCACGAAGAACCACCGCCTAGTTCTTACGCCTCATTTATTCTGCATTATCACCCTACAGTACTGTACACAAGGGATCTCAATACATGTTTGCGGTACGGTTAAGAGGTCAATTATGAATCAGCAGAGACACATTGGAGGAATCCATGGGTCATAAAGAAGC